>JBBHKE010000169.1:55695-93020 GCA_037447655.1 Zygnema cylindricum | reverse complement strand
GGGAGTGCATGAAGTGTTTTGTGATAATCAGGCTGCAATTGCAATTGCAACCAATCCAAAACATCATTTCAAAGCTAAACATATGGACATTAGATTGAGTTTTGTGAGGGAAAAGGTAGAAAATAAAATTGTTAATTTGGTGTTTAGGAGTGATGGGGAAATGGTGGCTGATATGATGACAAAGCCTGTGCCATCTCCCAAGCTAAAGTATTGGTAAGAAAAGTGTGGACTAAAAGAGAAACTAAAATTAGACTAGAAAATAAGGGGAGTGTTGAAATCACTAGATTTAGGGGAGGTATTTTCTAATTCTTAATTAAAATAAAAAAAACGAGGAAAGTACAGGCAGCCTGCCTCCACCTTCTCTCTCTAGCCCCCATACTTGATATAGTCACTAAAACAGAGAGAGGGCGGTGGAGCCATGGCTGCCTTAGCTCCTTAGGCAGGGCTTAAGAGTGACCTAAGTCACTCTCAACCAAAAAGGTTGAGTCCGGCAGGACTCGAACCTCCAACCGGTAGGGCGAGGCGTAGCCGTCAACCCTTACCAGTCTGTCGTAGTTTTCCGTTAGATGCATAGGGTTTCATAGCTATTTAAACAATAGATAGGCAACTAATCCAATTAACGGAATTACAAATAGAATACATAGAAACTAGTTGGAGTTTTCAGTGCGCACGAAACAAATGTACCAGACATTTGTTTTTGAACGGCTGTCGTTAAAGCTACTTTTGATCCAACGGCCTGCACCATAGTCGAGATCGCGGAATGGCCGCCTTGGCGATTTTCGGTCGTGACATGACCTGGCGACACGTGGCACGATGTCATTGAGAAGAGGAAATCTTGGAGAATATGAGGACAAGTTCGAAGGAGACAGTCGTCCACTCGATGGCCTAGTCGTACACAGGCCGTACAGAAAGTACATCGGTTGTAGTACCTTTCTGTATTGTACAGTCTTCTGATTTGATCCGTACCTCAATAGATAGGAGTTGTGAGAGGGTTTAGGACTTAGTGGATTGGGAAGGTAGCCGCCTCTCTCCCAACAAGCTTGTATAAATATTGGCATCTTGGCCACTCCATAATTAATCGTTTCGTTAGGCGTTTTCAGTGATTTTTCTTGCTGTGGACTCAAGGGTGTCAAGACTGCACAGGGGTGCAATCAGATTATCTATTTGTTTGCTTGGGTTGCAGTTGCTCTAGTTGAAAGTGAGCTGGTTAAGAAATACAAAAAGGCTTCCTCAACTCTGATCGAAATGGGGGACCCAAAATTGCATTGTGCTCAAGGGAAGGCTCACAGACTTCTTTTTCCCAAAGCCGCCATATATAGAGGTGAGAAAGTATTAGATTTGGTTCACACAGATATTTGGAGACTTGCAAAAGTAACTTCTGTTGGAGGGAAGAGGTTTATGATGAAAATAACCGATGACTAGTCTAGATACTCTAGAGTCTACTTTCTAGAAACAAAGTCTGAAGCATCAACTTACTTCAAAGAATATAAAGCCTGGAGTGAGAAGTTGCATGAAACCCCTTTTAAGAGGATAAGGAGTGATAATGGGGGGGAATATACCTCTAACCAGTTTGAGGAATATCTGAGAGATGAGGGAGGCAAAACCAGAAAACTGTACCATATAACCCGGAACAAAATGGGGTAGATGAGAGGTTGAATCGAACACTAGGAGATAGTGCATGCAGTATGTTGGCCAACAAGAAAATAGGAATGAGATTTTGGGCAGAAGCAATGAACTGTGCCAACTACATTGAGAATAGAGTCCTCACCTGAGTTGTAAAGGGAGTAATACCTTATGAGAGATGGGTTGGAAGGAAACCAGATATCTCACACCTTAAAGTATTCGATAGCCAAGTTTACAGTCTTGACACGAATAGGAAAAATTGGAAACTAGACGCTAAGGGAAAACTTAGATATTTTCTGGGATATGATGAGGATGTTAAGGGATATAGGGTCTATTACTTAGCAAAGAAAGATATCATTCTGCTCAAACACCTAGTTGTCATGGATGAAGGGAAGTCATTTGACTCATTCAAATATACAGAGAAGATGAGAATCAGATTTGAGTCCAAAAGTGAGGAGAACTTGGTCGTTCCCGAAAGAGACATGAGTGAAACTGTGATATTAGATTCAGGGGAGATTGGAGATACAAGAGACTCACCAGAAACCTCACATACCCCTATGGACTTGGAGGAGATAGAAGACGTGGGACCAGAACCGCCTTCTATGGACACGGGAGCCCATGAGACACTGAGGATAAATCCAAGACTTCCATCCATTCCAGCTTCGAAGTTTGAGGGAGAGAGAAGGAGTAGCAAAAGAATACAGGAAAAACAGGCCGCTCATAACGTAACTAAACTAACTCACCCAGATGAGCCTCAGTGTTACTCGGAGGCTGTGAATAGTCCGGAGAAAGAAAGATGGATTAGAGCCATAAATGATGAGATGGCCTACATCATGGAAGCAAATACTTAGGAGCTAGCGGATTATCTTCCAGACAGAAAAATCTATTAGGTTTAAATGGGTATTTAAACTAAAACAGAAACTAGATAATACCATTGAGAGATATAATGCTCGATTGGTAGCGAAAGGGTTCACCCAAAAGGAGGGAATTGACTATGAGGAGACCTTTGCTCCAGTTGTTCGGTTCCCATCAGTAAGGATTCTCCTCAGTCTAGCAGTAGCGCAAGACGTGGAAATACACCAGATGAACATTAAGATTTCTTTTCTTAATGGTGAGTAAGAGGAAGAAATCTTCATGAGGTAACCCAAAGGGTTTGTGGAAGAAGGAGAAGAGAGCAAAGTCTGCAGGCTCATAAAGTCTTTATATGGACTGAAGCAAGCTCCTCGACAGTGGAATAAGAAACTAGATGAGTTTCTCACTGGTCACAGATATATCCGCATCAACTCTGACCATTATATCTATATGTTTGAAGATGAGAATGGTGTCATTTTTATTGCAATTTATGTGGATGATGTGTTTGTGCTTAGTATGTCTTTGGAAAAAATCATTAGTCTAAAGAAAGATCTTAGAGGCAGATTTGATATCAAGGATTAAGGTTGCAACTGTGAGACCTCTATTGGTCCTCAGAGTAGGCAGCTCACACGAAGCCTCTAGGATAACCCTGACCCCTTTGTGTTTCGGCAAGAATAACTACCACCCTCGCAAACAATTACTCTAACCGCCTTCACCGGTGTAAAGGCAAGACTCTCCTCAATCGATAGCAAAAAGAATCTCTAAATTTGCTCTCCTGAGTAGTAAGTAATGGAGGGTCAAAGTTGACCTTTTGTATAGAATCTCTCTGGGAGAGAGGGTCATACCTACCACTTTTTTTCTAAGTCGTATCTCTCTCTAAAACTCTATCTACTGATGTACAACACCAATCATATTACATTGTCGTACACAAAAGTACCGTTATCGATGTACTTTTTGTACGAATATAGTACGAAATGGCCTAAATGTTGACACATGTCATATCCGGATTCGGTTCTGTAATCCCCAGAGATGCCGCGATCCAATGTAGTTGTGCCACGTGTCATCCGATGTGGCAATGACCACAAACCGCCAAGATTCTCTTCCATGATCTCGGCATTCTTCTCAGCCGTCTGATTGAATGCATATTTCAATCGTAGCCGTCATAAATACTTGCGCGATATTTTTTTCGTTTTAAGAAACAAATGCGTGGTACTCGTTTCCTATCCAAACCGTAATCCGTACTTTTACATAACTTAATCTATGTATCCCGTAAATAGTTGTCGTTAAATGAATTATCCTACGCGACAACATTTAAATAATTAACAAACCCTACACTATGTAACTTTAGTCTTAGACGTAATGATAAGGCTTCGGCTAGGGGCGGCTTTATCGGACGGCAGGTACCAGGATCAAATCTTGGATTTGACAGCTTTCCTTTTAATAAAGAAACTACCAATCCGTAAATCAACTAATCTATTTCCGGTAAACCTCTGGATAGCCTAGGTAGCCATGGCTCTGTTGAAATAAGTAGTTTTTGTATTTTCTAGTTCTAAAATAAATTACGGAAACATATATAGAAAATGATGGCAGCCTGCCTCCATCTCTTTTCTCTTTCCCCCATACTTGTTGTAGTCACTGAAGGAGAGAGAGAGCGATGGAGCCATGGCTGCCTCAGCTCTATAGGAAGGACTAAAGAGTGACTTAAGTCACTCTCAACAAAAGGTTGAGCCCGGCAGGACTCGAACCCTCGACCGGTAGAGCGCGGCGTAGCCACTAGCTCTGACCAGTCTGTCATAGAAGTCCGTTAGATGATATAGGGTTTAATTTATATTTAAATTACTGTATTACACTGAAATTATTAAACTGAAATATGGAAGAAACGAACATAGAACTTGTTAAGGTTTAGTGCGAACGTCATTTCGCACGAAACAAATGAAACATACATTTGTTTTAAACGGTCGACATTTAATGTCAGATTTAATCCGACGGCGCACGTCATCGCCGAGATCGCGGAATGGTCACTTTGGATTTTATGGACGTGGCATGACGTGGCGCCGCGTGGAAGGATGACATTCGATCGCGAGAATTCCGGAGAATATACGAACGAGTGGAAAAATGACACGCGTCCACTCAGTAGACTTGTCGTACACCGGCCGTACAGAAAGGATATCGGCCGTAGTACCTTTCTGTACTTTACAGTAATATGATTGGTTCGTACTTTAGTAGATAGGGTTTGTGAGAGATATTTAGGACTTAGGAAATTTTTGGTAGATAGACACCTCTCTCTCTAAGAGAGCCTTGTATAAATTTGAATTTTTGCCAGCTCATAATTCATCGGCTAGTTGGCCTTTTTCAGTGATTCTTTTTGCTACGGACTCAAGAGAGTCTAAGCTACATAGGGGTGCAGTCAAATTGTCAGCTTGCCTTCTTGGGCAGCAGTGGTTGTGGCTTAAATTGGGTTAGTTAAATACTATCTAGAGGCTTCCTGTATTCAGTGGTCCAATGGAGGACACAAAATTGCAGGTTATGGGCCCACCCTCTAGGGTGCCCACCTTCAATGTATTTGGGTTCATCTATTGGGAAGCCATGATGATGGGAGCTTTGTGTGAAAAACGATATTGGGGTATCGCAAGTGGACAAGTGAAACGTCCACCTTCGGGAACTCCACCAGGATTTGGGGGTGTAAGGTTTCCTGCAACAACGGTTGCCTCAGCAAAAGAGGCAGATGATGGCGACAGCAGTGTTTCCAAAAAAGGGAAAGGGAAGGAGACACCCCTCACTCCAATTGCCACAGTATCGAGAGCGGCGACCGTGAAGACCGTGAAGAACGATACGCAAATGTGGGAGGATGTAAACATGGCTGCCAAAATTTCATTCTGAGGCACCTCACAAGGTTTGGCCACTCCTCATCTTCACATATATAAGGCCGAGGAGTTATGGATGAGTTTGGTGGAGATTTATAGAGCTGGAACTATTCAAGAGCTCCAGTTGGCAGTGCAAAAGCTAGTGAGTTTCATTTACAAAGGAGGAAAGATGTTAGATAACTGTAATGATCTTTTTTGTTTGTATATGGAAATGGAAAGTGCTGGGTCGACAGGTACAATGAAAATGAAAGTTAACACCCTTATCATGAAATTACCAGATGAGTTCGAAAACATAGTGTACCGAGTACAGGGAATGCCTGATAGTTCATGGAAATGGAACACAGTAGTCACGATGATACTTCTGCAGGAAAACACAATGGAGATTAGGAGAGGAGGAAAGAGCATTCAAGCTCTAGCAGCAGGAGGGGACCGATGGGGAAAGGACCCGAAGACACCTTATAGAGGGGAAAGAGATCATTCTGGGGGACAGAGGCCCCCAAAGGGTCTTTGTCATTATAACAAAAAGCCGGGACACTTTATCGCAGATTATGTGAAGCTATCAAGGCTGAGGCTCCAAGAGAACCATGGAGGGGGTTCTTTCGGAGGGAAGAAAAAGGCACTTGTGGTTACAAAAGTGTCAACAGAAACCGAGGATGAGTCCTCTGAGGAGGATGGAGAGTTTTTTTTTGACGAGAGTCTGGAGGAGAAAGAGATTCCTCCGAGGCAGAAGTGTGCCCTTGGAGTAATCCAGAAAGCTCTACAGGAAGGATGGATCATCGACTCAGGTGCATCCATGCATATGTGTCATGATAAAGAACTTTTCACTAAGTTAAGAAAGATTCCTACTGTAAAGATAGAGTATGGGGATGGGAGAGTGGTTACTACAGATCTAGTGGGATCAGTAGATGTGAAAGTCTTAGTGGAGGGAAAGACTTCTATACTTACATTCTCTGATGTACTTTAAATTCCTCAGCTGAGTAAAAATCTAGTCTCTACGTCTGTGTTAGATGACAAAGAGTTTGATACCTTCACTAGAAAGGGAGTCTTTACAACTAAGTATGGGGATGAAGTTTACTTCATAGCAGATAAGGGTAGCCAAGGAATGTTTAGGCTTAACCTTAGTAATGAAAAGAAGAATGCTTACTATGTTGGTGTTCTTAAGGTGATGATTTGGCATAAGCGGTTGGGGCATGTGCATTTTAATAGGTTAAGGGAAATGAAAAACCTTGGGGTAGTAGATGGCATTCAGTTTGGGGATAATGAAATGATGGATGATTGTACTGGTTGTGCTCAAGGTAAGGCTCACAGACTTCCCTTTCCCAAAGCCGCCACATATAGAGGTGAGAAAGTGTTAGATCAGGTCCACACAGATATTTGGGGACCTGCAAAAGTACTTTCGGTTGGAGAAAAGAGGTTTATGATGACAATAACTGATGATTGTTCTAGATACTCGAGAGTCTACTTTCTGAAAACAAAGTCTGAAGCATCAACTTACTTCAAAAAATATAAAGCTTGGAGTGAGAAGTTGCATGAAACCCCCATTAAGAGGATAATGAGTGATAATGGGGGGGAATATACCTCTAACGAGTTTGAGGAATATTTGAGAGATGAGGGATAACATCCAAATCATATCCTAATAAGTATCTCGGTTTTCTTTTAGGATCTAGCTTCCAATTAGACCAATCTGTATCTAGACTGAATACTTGACTGCCCAAAACCTTGAAGTGAGATATGCCTGGTTTCCGGCCGGTCCATCTCTCATAAAGTGTTTGGCCTTTCATAGCTGAAGTAGGAACTATATTCTTGAGATAATTTGCACAATTCATAACTTCGGCCCAAAACTTTTTTTTATCTTCTTATCTGACAGCATACTGCTAGCACTATCACTCAGTGTTCTATTTAATCGTTCAGCTACACCATTTTCCTCATGATTTTCAAAAACTGTCTTTTGGTGTTGCACTCCATCTTCTCTAAAAAAATCCTCAAATTGGTTTGAGGTATACTCTCCACTATTGTCACTCCTTACTCTCTTGATTGAGGTTTCATGGAGTTTTTCACTCTATGCTTTATATTGTGTAAAACATTCCTGAGCCTTTGACTTATATTTCAAAAAATACACCCTAGAATATCGAGACCAATCATCGGTGATAGTCATCATAAATCTCTTCACCCCAGGTGATGGCACTCTCGCTGGCCCCCAAATATCTGTGTGTACTAAATCTAGAATCTTTTCTCCCTTATAGGTGGCATTTTTTGGGAAAGGTAACCTGTGTATTTTACCTTGAGCACATCCACTACAATCACTTAGATTCTCACTCTCACTGAACTAAATTCCTTCCACTACTCCCATCTTTTTCATCTCCTTAACTTATCTAGACTCACATGCCCAAGCCTCTTATGCCACAACATTATATCATGAACACCAAAATAATATAGTTTCTTCTTTTCATTGCTTAAAATCAGCCTAAACATCCCTTGGCTACCTTTTTCAGCGGTGAAATAAACTTTTTCCTCAAAACTAACAGTAAAGACTCCTTTCCTAGTGCTAGTATCAAAACCCTTATCATCTAATACAGATGTAGAGATGAGGTTTTTGTTCAGCTCCGCAATAAACAATGCATTGGAGAATGTAACTATAGATGTCTTTCCTTGTACTAACACTTTTAGATCTACCGATCCTACAAGAGTAGTAGTGACTATCCTCCCATCCGCTTACTCTATCTCTACGGTGGGAATCTTTCTTATCTTAGTGAACAGGTGTTTATCTTTACAAATGTGCATGGATGCACCAAACTCTACTATCTAGCCTGCTTCACCTTTCAATCCACCGAAAGCACATTTTTGCTTTTATGGAATTCTGACCTCGTTTTTCGCTTCCAACACCTCATCCAAAAAGAGTTCATCGTCCTTGTCCCCGGATTCCGCCTCGTGTACTTGTGTCACAAAGGCCTTTTTCTTTCCTCACCGGGTTCCACCGGTCTGCCACTCCTTTAACCGCAGCTCGGTTAACTTAGTGCATTTAGCCATATAGTGCCGGGGTTTTTTACTAAAATGGCACAAACCCTTGGGATTCCTTGGTCCAAACTCTTCGGTCTGATTTTTCTGCCCCTCCCCTTGATAATTTCCAACCTGTTTCTTGGAATCATTATTCCTCCAATTGGTCCCAGCTGCCAAAGCTTGCCCACTCTTTCCTCCCCTTCGGATCTCAATCGTATTCTCCCGAACGAGAATCATTCCTACCACTGAATACCAAATCCACCTTCAGTCCTCCAAGTACTGCACACGGTTGACTATGTTTTCGAACTCATCGGGTAACTTCATCAGTAAACACTTAACCTTTTCTTTTTCGCTAAATACTTTTCCAACACTCTCGAGTTCCATAAAAAGTGTAGCAAGCTCATTACAAAAATCCAACATCTTCCCCCCTTTGTATACATACTCCTTAATTTTCTGATCAGCCAACTGTTGTTGTTGAATCGTACACTTTGCTACATCTCTATGAGAGCCACCCAAAGATCGGATGCCCTCTCTACTTGCAAATGGGGAGATGCAAGCCCTTGAGTAAGATGGCGGAGAATGAAGTGCTTAGCCGCCATATTGTTGTAGTCCCAGGTATCGATATCATTCTCCTCGTTCCTCGGAATAGGTGAAATGGATGCTGAACCAGTTGCTATTAGTGTGACCGTCTCCTTCTCCTTTCCTTTGTCCACCACCTCCCCTTCCTTTCTCTCCTCCGTTGAGGATGGATCTGCATTTTTAGTGAATCTGCCTCCTGTAAACCCTAGAGGTATCCGAAGACTTGATGGACGCCTCACCCGTCCACTCACTATTCCCAAAAACCGTTTTTCACAAAGAGCTCGTGTCACCATACTTTCCCCGTATATAAAGCCAGCTCCATTCAATATGGGCACCCTAGATGGTGGGCCTATAACCTACAACTCTGAGACCTCCATAGGTCCTCAGAGTTGGCAACTCACACTAAGCCTCTAGGATAACCATGACCCTTTTGTGTTTCGGTAAGAATAACTGCCGCCATGGCTAAAAAAAACTCTGACTGCCTTCACCCGTGTAAAGGCAAGACTCCCCTGAGTGGATAGCAAAAATAATCTCCGAATTTGCTCCCGTGAGCAGTAAGTTATGGAGGGTCAAAGTTGACCTTTTGTACAGAATCTCTCTAGGAGAGAGGGTTTATCTACCAATTTTTTTCTAGGTCCTATCTTTACCTAAAACTCTATGTACTGATGTACGACACCAATTATATTACACTACCGTACACAAAAGTACAGCTGCCATTGTACTTTCAGTACGAATATAGTACGACATGGCCTAAATGTCGACACATGTCATATTCGAATTCGGTCCCGTAATCCTCGGAGATGCCGCAATCCAATGTAGTTGTGCCACGTGTCATCAGATGTGGCAATGACCACAAACCGCCGAGATTCTCTTCCGTGATCTCGGCATTCTTCTCGGCCGTCCGATTGAATGCAGATTTTAATCGTAGCCGTCATAAATACTTGCGCGATATTTGTTTCGTTTAAAGAAACAAATGCGCGGTACTCGTTTCCTATCCAAACCATAATCTGTACTTTTACATAACTTAATCTATGTATCCCGTAAACAGTTGTTGTTAAATGAATTTTCCTACGTGGCAACATTTAAATAATTAACAAACCGTATACTATGTAACTTTAGTCCTAGACGTAATGGATAAGGCTAACGCCTCTCAGCGGCTTTATCGGACGGCAGGTACCAGGATCAAATCCTCGATTTGACACCTAAATTTTTAGTAAAGAAACTACTAATCCGTAAATCAAATAATCTATTACCCGTAAACCTCTGGATAGCCTAGGTAGCCATGGCTCTAGCTTCCTCTCCAACTTTCAGTGGCTGCAACAAGTGTGGGAGTTGAAGAGAGGAGTTAGAGGCAGATTGCCTCGCCTTCTTTTCTACATTATATTTTAGACCTAGAAAATACTAAAAAAACCTTCAATTTCTACATAGGTGAGGCAAAATACATTTTGGGGATCCAAATGGAGAGGGATAGGGGGAAAAGAATTATCAGACTTACTCAGATAGAAGCAATAGGTAATATGCTTGAAAAATTCTAGATGGAAAAGGCTAATAGTTGTACCACTCCCATGGACTTGAATAAAGTAAGTGATGGGAGTGTAGAATGGGGATTGATGATCCTAGATGATCAGATGAGTCTAGAGGAGAGAGAGTTTGTGAAGTTTATCCTTTATAGGCGGGTCGTAGGAAGTTTGATATATTTTATAAACTGTACTAGGCAAGATATAGTGGCAGCAATTGGAGAACTCAGTGGAGTCTTAATGATCCTATGAAGAGAGATTGGGAGGCAGCCAAGAGAGTCATGAGATATTTGGTGGGAACTAGAGAGTTATGGTTGCATTTTGGGAGGAGAGCACACTGACATCACTACTTGGAGTGATGCCAGATACGGGGACGCACCTATAAGGAGATGCACTTCTAGGTAAATGTTGTATGTGGGGGAAGGTGTTTGTTGTTGGAGCAATAAGCAACAAAAGGATGTAGCTCAGTCCACTATGGAGGCTGAGTACATGGCCTCGTGTTCTGCTGTGAAAGAGTTAATGTGGGTCAAGTCCTTATTGCAAGAACTAGGGTATATGAAGAAGGGGGTGCATGAAGTGTTTTGTGATATCCAAGCTGCCATCGCAATTGCAGCTAATCCAAAGCATCATTTCAAAGCTAAGCATATGAACATAAGGTTGAGTTTTGTGAGAGAAAAAGTTGAGAATAAGATTGTGAATCTTGTATATAAATCAATGAGGACATGGTGGATGATATGATGACAAAACCGGTACCTTCTCCCAAGTTAAAGTATTGTAGAGAAAAGTGTGGACTGAAGTTCAAATTGGACTAGAAAATAAGGGGAGTGTTGAAATTATTAGTGTAATATGGTATTTTCTAGGTCTAAATAATTTGCTACAAATAGGAAAAGAAAAAGGCGGACAGCCTGCCTCCACCTCCTCTCTCTACCCACCATACTTGTCGTAGTCACTAAGGGATAGAGAGGGTGGCTGAGCTATGGCTGTCTTCGCTTAAGCAGGCACGACTAAAGATTGACTTATGTCACTCTCAACAAAAGGTAGAGTCCGGCAGGACTTGAACCTCTGACCGGCAGAGCGCGGTGTAGCCGTTAGCTCTAACCAGTCTATCGTAGAAGTCCGTTAGGGTACATTAGGTTTGATAAATATTTTAACACTTTTGAGACCATGAATTTAATTAACAGCGCGACAAACTAAAGAACATAGAATCTACTGTTATATATAGTGCGAAATATTATCTCGCACGAAACAAATGAATCAGACATTTGTTTCGACGACCGACGTTCAATATCAGATTTAATCCGACGGCGTATATCTTTGCCAAGATCACGGAATGGTCACTTTTGCGTTTATGAACGTGGCATGACGTGGCGCCACGTGGAGGGATGACATTTGGTCGCGGGAATTCCGGGGAACATAAGGATGAATTAAAACTGGGCACGCGTCCACTCAATGGCCTTGCCGTACACATGTCGTACAAAAAGTACATCGGCCGTTGTACCTTTCTGTAACCTACAGTCGTTTGATTCGTTCGTACGTTAGTAGATAGGGGTTGTGAGAGGGTTTTAGGACTTAGAGAATTTGGTAGGTAGTGACCTCTCTCCCTTTGAGAGTTTGTATAAGCTTGGCATCTTTGCCACCTTATAATTTATGGGCTGGTTGGCCATTTTCAGTGATTCTTTTTGCTACGAACTCAAGGGAGTCCAGGCTGCACAGGGGTGCAATCAAACTGTCATTTTGCCAACCTGGACAGTAGTGCTGTGGAGGAAGTGGGTTAGTTAAATACTATCTTAGGCTTCTGTATTTGTGGTCCAATGATATACAGAATTGCACGTAAAATAGCAAAGCCCGAGTGCAATAAATCTTAATAGTGTGGTGTATGGTCAATGTCAAACCTATATAAATGTAACTTTTCATGTGAAAATTAACAAAATGAAGTATAAACGCGCAATGCATAGAACGGCGCTAAAAATGATATTAGTCTGATACATAAATAAGTATGGCATGTACGGATATTTTAAATTCGTGACGGCGTGTTATTTCTTATATTTTGTACAGAGACATATATTATTGAATATAATCCTAGGGCGAATATTCCATTTTTGTTGTTCCCAAATTAGCATTAACGCCGAAATTAGAATACACCTTTTTCTCGAAAAATTTCAAATTCTTAATTAGCATCAAGTACGGTAAATTTTCTTCAACACTATTTAACCTTTGACACTAAGGGTAGAATTCCAGTAAACGAAAAGTGTGGTTCGTTACTGGACGTCGTACAAGTTCGTATAGATTCGTACCACGCCGTACCTTATTTTTTTTTTTGTCAAAAGGAATATCGTTACTGGAAAGCTGTCAAGAAGCTCCAATGATGTAGGCGTAATTCCTGGCCGTTGGATATTCCACTTTTTCAAGTCTGCGAAGCAATCGCGCACATCATCTAGTGTGACGATAGAGTTGTTTTTTACTAGACGTGTACTATTGGTACACGTGAAATAGCAAAAAAAATATCCGCTTTGAACAAGCGATCACAAGTCTACACGTTGTATAGGCCATGTGCCTACGTCGTTCGGTCCATGTGTCGCCTGCCACGCCGGATGCATGTGAGCCGAAAATATTTTGGCACGCTCTGACTGACATCCACGACATTAAAAGTTTGCCGCGACTTTCGAAGTTTGTCGCGTCTTTTTGCCATTGCGTTTTTAAATTTGGGTTTCCGTTTTCAAAATCAAAATCTGGCCGCAAACTTTACGTACGAATCATTAACTACCTCCGGTCGTAAAGATATTTCGTTTTTCAAATCTAGACAGTAACCTACGTGGCGCCAATCATAATTGAGGAAGGTTTGTTACTGGCCCGACAAAATGGAATAGTCTTCCAGTAAACGCTGCCAGTAGAATTTTTTTGTACATTTACTGGGACCGCCTAATGGAATTCTACCCTAATAACGATTCGCGGTGTAGTTGTTTTGAACAGTCGTACAAAAATAGTGCCATAGGAGTCGACACTAAAAAGCGCACCCAGAAAAAAAAAATTTTATTCCGTATGCTTCTTTGTCATGATTATATACCGATGTACTTTTCCTTATATGTCAGACAACGGCGTCTAGTTGAAAGTGAGTGGGGTCAACACGCTAATACTTAGATTTAATTATTAGCAATAAAGATCATTATGGAGGAAAATTGCGTACACACGTGTCAGCATAAAGTAAAATGTGTGACGTCAGACAAAAATCTTTATAAATTCCACGTCACTCGCGAACTGTAATAAAAAGAGGAATGCGTACCGATGTACTTTTCCTTGTCGTGTTGGATTTCTACCGACTAGGTCCGATGTACTTATCCTTTGTCGCCTTGGATTCGGAGGGAGTGCACCAACTGACGTTTTAGGCAACGTCAGTCTAAATATTACTTCTTCCCTCATTCATCCGCTGGAAAGGACTCTGACATTTGACGCGTGCTGGTACTTTCCAACGCATTAAAGTTTCGAAGGCGGTCCAGATTAAGGGTAACCTTCCATCAAGCGTTCCCAGTAATTGTACAATCAGGTTTACCGGCAGTAAAATTTGTAACACCCTTCCATCAGGTCGTGGCAGTGAAGCTAAAATTGCTGACTTGTTAGATTGCAATTCGTACCACATAGGATCCTGTTGAAGCTAAATTTTCTGACTTGTTAGATTGCAATTTGTACCACGTAGGATCCTATTGAACCTCTTGGGAATAATCATCATTTCGAAAATGATAAAATCGTTACTAAGTATGTGTACGGATAGACGTCAATTAAAATATCTTAGTAGCGTCACGCTAATGTACAATTTTAACGTTCTTAGGGTTGTCGTTGTACCAGCGGCCACAGAAACCGTTGCAAAATCAAAGTTTGTCCAAATGTCGAAGAATGTACCATTTTGTCCGTGAATGCATTATCGATGTACCAACTTGACTGTGCACATTTATAAAGGAGGCGTGAAGGATGTCCGGTGACCAAGATTTTGTCGGCAAACAGATTTTGTCGTCGAACAGGGTGGTTTTTTTGACGTTAGAAGGTAAACGCCATTTGCTACATGTAACTTTACAGCTTCACGTTCGTCGTGGATTGACGCTAAATTTACAAGTGGTCCAATACACGCGTCCTGTCATCGCTAACTCTCCTCCCGAGGACAGTCGGAGGAGACTAGTTAGGTACTGGAAACAAAGGGCGTTTGCGTCGAAAATTGAAAATTGGACGGTGGTGTTTTTTGCAAAGAAGTCTGGAGAATCTCAACGAATTTTTAGTAAACATCTTTTGTAAAAAAAAAACAAAAAAAACAGTACGGCCTAATACGGAAGGGTACTTTCTCCAGTACACAACCCCACTTTTCACCTGATGGAAGGTTACCCTAATCCCTTCGTGGAAACTTTTTCATGTAGATTTTTTTGGATTCTCCAAAAATCTTATGGACGTAAACCTTTACCCTTGGATATTTCGATTTTCAAATCCGCGACGTAATCGCTGAAACCACTTGCAGTACGACATTAATCACACACCCGTGGGTCGAAACGCGCTAGGTGACAAATCGCGGTACATTTAAAGTTTAAAGTTGACAAAATTTTTACTTTTGTAATTTCATGGTTTTGGTACGACTGCAGATTTTCTCGTTGCAGCCTAAGTTTTGAAGCAAAACGATAAAAAAAAACCCTTACTTTATCACATGGGAAAGTGCATTTAATAACTTAATTGTACGTTAATATAAGTGGTGTCGATAGCGTTATTAGTAGTAATTTTACCGTCGGATATTTCAATTTTCAAATCCGCGACGCAATCGCTGAAGACGGTCTTCCTCATTTGATCGTCGATGGTGACCTGGCTCATCTTGGAGAGTTCGTCTATCCAGGAATCGTCTTCCTCTATATTACCGGATGGATCGGATGGGTTGGGCGAGCTTACATCCAAGGCATCAAAACTGATGCAAAACCTACTGAGAAGGAGATTATCATTAATGTCCCTCTTGCTTTGGGTATCATGTCAAAGGGATTCACATGGCCTTTGGCTGCCGTTAGCAAGTTCAGGAATGGAAAGTTGGTTGAGTTTGACGCCAATATCGCTGTCTCTCCCCGTTAAGATAGCAAATAGAAGTCGTTAGTAAACTTTAAAATTGTTTAGTAGTTGAAAGATTTTGAATTATTTTTGAAAGGAAGTCTGTATATCAGATATTCAAGGTAGATAAAAGCTGTAATTGTCAGTTGTTTTGTCCTTCGTCGAGTAATCAAAGACTATTTTTAGAGCAAATAGTTTTTTTTTCCTGGCTGGCTGCCTTTTGCAGCTTCATTTATGTACAGTTCTAAATTTATTTTCAACAAATTCCAAGGCAAATCTATCAAAGTGGCTTTGTTTTTTGACTTTCAAGTTCTTGCCCTAGCTTTGAGTTGGTGTAGGCAATTAGCCACACTAGCCACATAGTGGAAGTGTACAACTGTTATTATAAACTGTTATAATAATACTTAATTTGAACGAGCGATGGCAGTGTTACACGTCGTATAGTCCATGTGCCTTCCGACAGGGTGGATGCAAAATTGCAAATCCATCAATAGCCGCTAAAATATCTTTGTCTAAAAATATTTTTTGACGCTCTTTTTGCCATCCATCAACCTTCATCGAAGGATTTTTTAGAAAATTTCTTACGATGATATATCACGCATGTTACTAAAAACCCTAAAAAAAAAAAAAAAAAATCTTCTACGTTTCGTGTTTACGGTTTGTTTTGTTTCGTTTGAGTTTTCGTATAAGACTTTTATTAGTTTTGTTTTGTGAGAATCACGCTTTCCGTACAAGACTTCTTTTAGTTTCGTTCCGATTAGTTTTAGTTGGCGTTGTTCTTTAATTTGCGTCTAAGTTCAATGCAACGTTTCTAAAATTACATTTTTAGATCCAATTTGGCGAGCAAAATCACAAATGTCAAGCTTGTGAGTGAGTTATTATAATTTAGTATCGATGTGTTTCCAATGTATGGGAATTAGTATGAGTATCTTTTTTAGAGTATACATCATGTCTCTATCGTATGATAATGTGCATTCAATGTTTGTAATGTGAGCTGGTCAATTTTTCAATCACATTTCATTTTGCTCTCGCATTGCGAAATTTTGCCATTGTGAGCGCATTTCGATTGAGTATCGACCTTATCATTTTTACTAGTGATTTATAATAGCAATAATAGTGACTTCATTATTGCTTAAAGATTAGTTTTCTTAATTAGTGGAATTTAATTGAAACCACTATTGAAGCTTATGTCTAAATTGAAACATCTTTTTCTTTTAAAAGTCCTAAACGCTAAGCCTTAAGTTTAGTTTTTTTTTTTTTTTAACCAAAATTAGTTTGACCTCAACACTCCATTTGCGACCCCTCAATTCTTTTTATCCATGTATTAGAGGGAGAGAGGGAGAGAGGTATTGTTTTTAGTGCAATTCCGAGGGATTATTTTGTACAGTGATCCGTACAATTTCATTAGTACTTCGAAATCGTATCGTCACATCATCAACATCGATTTTACAGTGGAACATTAAATTATGTGTCAGACAGATGTGCAAACATTCCCACAATATATTATTGTCTGTTGGCTTGTACACGTGGCACTTGGTCATTTGACCGCCACTTAGTTCTTCTTTGTTTGCATTAGAATAAATAGAGTAGTACAAGACAAGAGGAATTATCATTCACAGACAAATTAGGCTTGGCAGCTTTAGCATTCAGACTTAGTGTATTACTGGACATCGTCCTTTCATTACAATTGTATTTCTTTTCTACTATAAT
Source organism: Zygnema cylindricum (assembly GCA_037447655.1). Lineage (NCBI taxonomy): Eukaryota > Viridiplantae > Streptophyta > Zygnematophyceae > Zygnematales > Zygnemataceae > Zygnema > Zygnema cylindricum. Next base: position 75,811 of record JBBHKE010000169.1, on the reverse strand, counting down.
GGAATCTACTTGCTCAACGTCTATCTAATCTATGCCTTGCTACATGTGAATGCCTTTTACTCTTCCCACCTACACCTCTGTCTTTTTCTACCTCTATGACTTATCAAGTTTGTCGCTTTTGCGAATCTTGTTAATATAATTACGTGCACGTGGTCTTAAGAATCTTCCTAGTTACTCGAAATGTCTGATCAAGGTCAACATGTCATGGGCCCGCTAGGCGCCGTTCGAATGATCTAATTATCAGTTGTGAAGGTGTCGGGCCGAGGCGGCCCTTGAGGAAAGGAATTGCTTGGGGATTGTTACTCGACCAGAAACGCGTCCAATCCATGCGGATGCAAACAGTGTGAAAGCTGATGAGACAAAGGCGATGAAACATTGGGACATGTGGGAGATCCGAGCCAAAAATTGCTTGATTTGTGGGCTAGCAGACAATCAACTATGAATGTGACGAGACTCAAAACTGCTGCAGAGATTTGGGAATCCCTAGAGGCGACACACAAACTCTCAGGTATGACAGCGAGAATCAAACTTGGAAAGACACTAATGACGATTGTCTACCAAGATGGCACATCTATGGAGGCTTACACCTCCCACTATGCCAACCTCTTGGTTGAAGCCGACGCTGTTGGCTTCACACTCCCCATTGACACCAAAATTACCCATCTCATGTTTTCTCTTCCAATCGAGTATAAACCAATACTCACTTGGTTGGATCAGAAATAAGTTTCTGTAGAAATAGATGGTTCTTTATTATTTTCTAGGTCTAAATTGGAATATAGAAAGAAGCCGAGGCATTCTGCCTCTAACTTCTCTCTCCAACTCCCACACTTGTTGTAGTCACTGAGAAGTTGAAGAGGAAGCTAGAGCCATGGCTACCTAGGCTATCCAGAGGTTTACGGGAAATATATTAGTTGATTTACGGATAGGTAGATTTATTTGCTAAAAGGAATATGTCGGAACCAGGATTTGATCCTGGTACGTGTCGGCCGTCAAAACGCCGGTAGCCTTATCCGTTAAGTCTAGACATTAAGATAAATACTATTACGTTTGATATTTATTTAAATGTTGCCACGTAGTAAAATTCATTTAACGGCGGAACTTTACAGATACATAGATCCAATTATGAAAAAGTACAGATTTCGGTATGGATAAGAAACGAGTACCGCGCATTTTGTTTCTTTTACGAAACAAATACCGCACAAGAATTTATGACGCCTACGATTAAAATCTGCATTCAATCGGACGGCCGAAAAGAAAGCCGAGATCGCAAAAGATATTCTCGGCGGTTTGTGGTCATCGCCAGATCGGATGACATGTGGCACAATTACGTTCGATAGCGGCATCTCCAGGGATTACGGGACCGAACCCGGATATGACATGCGTCGACATTTAGGCCATGTCATACAATGTCCGTACATAAAGTACACCGGCAGCTGTACTTTTCTGTACGGCAATATAATATGATTGGTGTTGTTTTTGAAAAGTTAGTTTCGTGCGAACACATCCTTTCGTGCGAACGCGATGTTTCGTGCGTACGCATTTACGCGATATATTGTGGAGGTTCGAAAGGATTTATGGATTGGGAATTAAATGTACACGTAAAATTAATGGAGTAATTGAGTGGCGCGAAATGTGAGAGGAAATGGACGGCGGATCGCGAAGCAATCCGACATGAGATAATCGACGAAGATAAAATGGTACGTCGCACGTACGAAACATAATGCGACAGATGAAATTTATTACATGGGACGTCGCCGGTACGGAGCGTCGTATTTGACAGGTGTACTTTAAGTTGTCGCTTATTGCGACATGCATTTATCGAAAATGACGTGTACCTTAAATGCGACAAGGCGCATTTATGACGAAGTACGTGATTTCGGTACGGACAGAATTGGATCGTACGAATTGATTGCGGCAAGTTGGTCATGGTACACGTGGAGGGCGAATGTCGTCTACCGATATTTTCAAGGGATCTCGTTATCTTTAATGACGCATTATCTAGTGGACCGTACATATGCGATGTCGGTTCACTACGTGGACTTATCGACAAGTGACTAAGCAAGTTGTCACTTATGACGCGGATTTGTGGATGCGTCGATGTAAATATTTGAAGCATCAATGTTTTGTCTTATTTGAATTAATGATTTAGTGTTGATTAAAATAGTTATATTTTAGGTGATCAATGAGGATATCGACAGTTTAATTGTGTGTCTTTATGTGTCGTATTTGCAGACAAGTGTACGCTTACGATTGCTTGTCTTTCAGGTGTACGCTTACGATTAGTTTACTCTTACTAAAAGGTTATTATGCGTAAATAGGATTTAGTGACAGTAACGTAATTTATGACACTTAGTGATTTGTTAACAGCTCACAAATGTATATATAGATTTGAGCTTCATTAGAAAAATAATCATCAATGCTGGTTAGTAAAGTGGGGACCGAAGATGTAGACTTTTAGGGTTGCCGATTAAGTCATGCATTTGAGTAATATGTTTATTGATATACTTTTGTTTATCTAATGTTTATGTGAGATTGCACTCTTTTTGATATTATTTATTTATGTTATTTTATGTTTGTTTGATATGCATTATTTATGCATTTGTCCTACGGTTTGCTTATGTTGATTATTCCATCAAACCTTAGATGTTGTCATAGGGTTTATTTATGTTGATTATTCCATGAAACCCTAAATGTTGTTTGTTGCGTCTGTGTACGCAAATGGAGGATGCATTTCAAATGATTGTTCGTCGACCTATTTTTGCTTAGCTTTTTTGCATGATAGTTTGGGTCGCTTCTGCGGTCTATTTTAGACCAAAGAACAACAATTTGTACCGTACAACAATAGATAGAGTTTTAGAGAGAGATAAGACTTAGAAAAATTGGTAGATAGGACCCTCTCTCCCAAAGAGATACTGTACAAAAGTTCAACTTTGACCCTCTATAACTTACTACTCAGGGGAGCAAATTCAGAGATTCTTTTTGCTATCGACTCAGGGGAGTCTTGCCTTCATAGGGGTGAAGGTGGTCAGAGCTTTTGTTTGCCAGGGTGGCAATTATTCGTGCTAAAAGACAAAGGGGTCAGGGTTATCCTAAAGTCTTGGTGTGAGCTGCTTACTCTGAGGTCCTATGGAGGTCTCAGAGTTGCAGGTTATGGGCCCACCATCTAGGGTGCCCATATTCAATGGATCTGGCTTCATATACTGTGAAAGTATGATGATAAGAGCTCTATGTGAGAAACCGTTTTGGGGAATAGTGAGTTGACAGATTAGGCGTCCATCCAGTCTTAGGATACCTCTAGGGTTTACAAAAGGCACATTCACTAGAGATGCTGATCCAACTTCAATGGAGGAGACAAAGGAAGGAGAGGTGGTGGACAAAGGAAAGGAGAAGGAGACGACCACACCAAAAGCAACTGGTTCAGCATTCATATCACCTAATCTAAGGAATGAGGCGAATGATACTGATACCTGGGACTTCAACAATATAGGGGCAAAGCACTTCATCCTCCGCCATCTCACTCAAGGACTTGCATGTCCTCATTTGCAGGTAGAAAGGGCATTTGCTCTTTGGATGGCTCTCATAGAGATGTATCGAAATGTTACGATTGAGGAACAACAGTTGGCTGATGAGAAATTTAAGGAGTATGTATACAAAGGAGGGAAGATGTTAGATTTTTGTAATGAGCTTGCTACAATTTTCATGGAGCTAGGGAGTGTGCTGGAAAAGATTTTAGTGAAAAACAAAAGGTTAACTGTCTACTGATGAAGTTACCCGATGAGTTCCAGAACATTGTCAACCGTGTGCAGGACTAACCGGACTCAAGGTGGATATGGAACTCAGTGGTAGGAATGATTCTCGTTCGGGAGAATACAATTGAGGTTCGAAGTGGAGGAAAGAGTGGGCAAGCCTTGGCAGCTAGGATTCACTGGAGAAACAAGGATTCCCGGAGATCGGTCGGAAATTACGGAGGGGGGGGAGCAGAAAAATCAGACTGACGAGTTCGGACCAAGGGCTCCCTAGGGTTTATGTCATTTCAGTAAGAAACCATGGCACTATATGGCAGAGTGCACAAAGCTAGGGACAGACCGGTGGAACCCCGAGAGGAAAGAAAAAGGCTCTTATGACACATGTTCATGAGGTGGAATCCAAAGACGAGGACGATGAGCTCCTCTTGGATGAGGAGTTGGAAGCGACAAACGAGGTAGAAATTCCACGAAAGCATAAATGTGCTTTCGGTGGATTGAAAGGTGAAGCACGCTGGATTGTAGATTCAGGTGCATCTATGCACATGTGTAACGATAAACACCTGTTCACTAAAATAAGAAAGATTCTTACCGTAGAGATAGAATACGGGGATGGGAGGATAGTCACTACTACTCTTGTAGGGTCGGTAGATCTGAAAGTGTTAGTAGAAGGAAAGACAACCAAAGTTACATTCTCCGATGTATTGTTTATTCTGGAGCTGAAAAGAAACCTCATCTTTACATCTGTATTAGATGATAAGGGTTTTCATACTAGCACTAGGAAAGGAGTCTTTACTGCTAGTTTTAAGGAGGAAATCTATTTCACTGCTGAAAAAGGTAGCTAAGGGATGTTTAGGCTGATTTTAAGCAACGAAAAGAAGAAACTTTATTATGCTGGTGTTCATGATGTAATAATGTGGCATAAAAGGCTTGGGCATGTGAATCTAGATAAGCTAAGAAAGATGAAAAAGATGGGAATGGTGGAAGGAATTCAGTTCAGTAAGAGTGAGAATCTAAGTGATTCTAGTGGATGTGCTCAAGGTAAAGCACACAGATTGCCTTTTCCCAAAACAGCCACCTATAGGGGCGAAAAAATTCTAGATTTAGTACACACAAATATTTGGGGACCAGCAAAAGTGCCCTCACAGGGGGGGAAGAGATTTATGATCACTATCACTGATCATTGGTCTCGGTATTCTAGGGCGTATTTTTTGAAAAACAAGTCATAAGCTCAGGATTGTTTTAGACAATAGAAAGCATGGAGCGAAAAACTCCATAAAACTCCAATCAAGAGAGTAAGGAGTGACAATGGTGGAGAGTATACTTCTAACCAGTTTGAGGATTTTTTGAGGGAAGAGGGAGTTGAACACCAAAAGATAGTTCCAGAAAACGCGGAACAGAATGGGGTAGTTGAACGTTTAAATAGGACACTAACTGATAGTGCTAGAAGTATGTTGTCGGATAAGAAGATAGGAAAAAGGTTTTGGGCAGAAGCAATGAACTGTGCTTATTACCTCAAAAATAGAGTTCTTACCTCAGCTATAATAGATCAAACACCTTATGAGAGATGGACCGGCCGAAAAACCACACATATCTCACTTAAAGGTTTTCGGCAGTCAAGTATTCAGTCTTGATACAGATCGGTCAAATTAGGAGTTAGATCCTAAAGGGAAACCGGATACTTATTAGGATATGATGAAGATGTTTAAGGATATAGAGTTTAAGATCTTAAAAGGGAAGATATAATCTTAGTAAAGCATCTAGAAGTTATGGATGAAGGAAAGTCTGTGGATCCTTTCAAGTATACAAAGTCAGTAAAAATCAGATTTGAGTCAAAAATTCCAATGACTTTGAGCTTCCTAACTATCCAGGTTTTAGAGAAGATGACATTCTTGCATATACAAACCAGACCGAAAAAGACTCGACTGCGGAAACTCTAGTGACAACTCTACCCCAAGCAGAAGACGTGGTGGGAATTGATTCGGAATCAAGGGATAGGGGAGAAGCCGAGATTGTTCGAAAGAACCCACGAGAACCATCTATTCCGGCCACAGATTTTGAGGGGGGAAGGAGAAGTAACAAAAGATTGCAAGAAAAATAGGTTAATAACAAGGTAACAAAACTATCTCATCAAGATGAACCTCAAACTTATAGACAGGCGATGACTTGTCCAGAAAGGAACCGGTGGAAGACAACCATCAATGAGAAGATGGCCTCAATAATGGCAGCCGATACTTGGGAGCTGGTGGACTTTCCACCTATCCAAAAACTAATCGGTTGTAAGTGGGTTTTCAACTTAAAACTGAACCCGGATAACACCATTGAAGGTTACAAAGCCCGATTAGTGGCAAAAGGATTTACATAGAAAGAAGGAATCGAACACGAGGAAACCTTTGCCCCGGTCCTCAGATTTACCTCCATCTGCATACTTTTCAGTCTGGCAGCAGCGGAAGACATGGAGGTACACCAGATGGACATCAAGACAGCTTTTTTGCATGGAGAATTGGAAGAGGAGATCTTCATGCGACAACCCGAAAGATTTGTGGAGGAAGGAGAGGAGAGTAAGGTATGCCGGCTGATTAAATCTCTTTACGGTTTGAAACAGGCGCCTTGATAGTGGAAAAAGAAACTTGATGAGTTTCTTACCAGTCTCGGATATATCTGGATCAGCTCAGATCACTCAATCTATGTTTTTGAAGATGAGGAAGGTATTATATTTATTGCAATTTATGTTGATGATTTGCTTGTTTTAAGTAAATCAATGGAAAAAATCAGTAAACTGAAAACTGATCTTAAAAGGAGATTTGAAATGAGGATATGGAGAAAGCAAAATATATTTTGGGAATTTAAGTAGAAAGAGACCGAGAAGGAAAAAATATAAGATTAACTCAAAATGAAGCAATGGGGAACATGTTGGAAAAATTTCATATGGATAAAGCTAATAGTTGTACAACTCCAATGGAGTTAAAGAAGGGAAGTGAGGGAAGTGAGGAAGAAGGAGTCATAGTCTTAGACGAGGAATTGAGTCCAGAAATTCATGCAGACTATTCCTTTCAGGCAAGTAGTGGGAAGCCTAATCTATTTTATGAATTCTACCCGGCCGGATTTACCTGCAGCTATAGCAGTGCTGAGTAGAAGTGTAAATGCTCCCACTAAGAAGGATTCAGAGGCAGCTAAGAGAGTCTTTAGATATTTGATAGGAACTAGGGATCTATGGTTGCATTTGGGTGGGGAGAATACTGACATCACTACTTGGAGTGATGCTAGTTATGGTGATGCTCCGATGAGGAGATGTACTCCTAGATATGTATTATATGTGGGTGATGGGGCTTGCTGTTGGCGTAGCAAACAGCAAAAGGTTATTGCTCAGTCCACCATGGAGGCTGAGTATATGGCCTCTTGCTCTGCTATAAAAGAATTGATGTGGGTGAAGTCTTTACTTGGTGAGCTTGGTCACCTTAAGAGTGGTGTGCAGAAAAGTTTTTGTGATAATCAGGCAGCAATCGCTATTTCTGCCAATCCTAAACATCATTTTAAAGCTAAACACATGGACATTAGACTCTGCTTTGTTAGAGAGAAAGTAGAAAACAAAATAATCATTTTAGAGTACCGCCCAGATAGCGAGATGGTAGGAGATATGATGACCAAACCTGTGCCTTCCCGTAAGCTAATTTTCTGCAGGGAGAAGTGTGGTGTGAAATTAAAGATTCACTAGAAAATGATAGGAGTGTAGAAATCGAAGGTTCTTTATTATTTTTTAGATCTAAATTGGAATATAGAATGAAGCCGAGGCAGTCTGCCTCTAACTTTTCTCTCCAACTCCCACACTTGTTGCAGTCACTAAGAAGTTGGAGAGGAAGTTAGAGCCATGGCTACCTAGGCTATCTTGAGGTTTAATGTGTTGGATTTTGGAAACCTTTAGTCCTCTCTATATCACATTACTATGCTGCCATGCTGCGCTGGTCACACCGCAATCATAGCAGCGTGTGTGATAAAGATATTGCGCTGCCATGCTGCGCTGGTCACATCGCACTCATAGCAGCTTGCGTACTTGGTACTAAGTTTATTGGAACGTACGGAATTGGACTTCAAGTGACGCGAAGAAACATAGACGAAAGAGTGGAATGTGTTGGAGAAATGGACGGCGGATCGCGAAGCGATCCGGTGATTTATATTCGAAATGATTTAAATTGTACGTGGGTCGTACGAAACATAATGCGACGGTCAAACATGTGATGAATTGGACGCCACCGGAGCTACGGACGGCGGCGCCGTCAGTTTGGTGAGGGAAGCGAAATCGCGTCCATCACATGATATTTATTTTGGACGGTCCGGATTCGTTTGACGTAATTTGTAAGACTTGTAAATATTTAGTCATTTCTTGTTTGTCCCGTGTATTAATTATTACGGTAGATCTCAAGTACACTCACATTAATAGATGTAGTTGGTTGATTACGTACGGCTGGTATGCCTCCGTACAGTTAGTAGTAAGCTGTAGTATATATTGGTAGGACTTAGTCATTTCTAGATTTTAGGGGAACTTTTTGGACAGAAACTGTTTCTGCTCCTTTTTGGGATATTCATCTGAGAATTTCTCTCAGTTTAATTGGCAGAATTATTTGAAATTCTGCATGTGTGTTCCTCCTTGTATTGGCAATATTGTGGCAAATTTGCAGACCTATTGTGTGCCTGATTTGCTTGGGGCTTCATTGTGAAGTTGGTCATATTTATCAAAGTTCTGGCAGGCTGTTTTTCTGCAACTTTGACTGAGTGTTGTGATTATTTGGTTTGGTATTATTATATGAAATTTGGTGGGAATACTAAGTGGCCTGGAAAATATCAGGTTGAGTAGTTTCAGATTGGTTTGGTTATTCTGTGGATATCTGAGTGGAATCAAAGTAGGATGTTTTGGGGTAGTCTATGGTGCTTCCGAGGGTACATTCATGGCTGTAAATGGCTATGAACAACATACTGATTAGTTGATTTACGAATAGGTAGATTTAATTGCTAAAACGAGTATGTCAGAACCAGGATTTGATCGTGGTACCTGTCGACCGTCAGAACGCCGGTAGCCGGTAGCCTTATCCGTTAAGTCTGGACATTTTTTTACATACTTTTAGGTTTGATATATATTTAAATATTGCCACCTGGGAAAATTCATTTAATGGTGGAACTTTAGGGATACATAGATTCAGTTATGAAAAAGTACGGATTTCGGTTTTGATAAGAAACGAGTACCGCGCATTTTGTTCTTTTACGAAACAAATACCGCACATGCATTTATGACAGCTACGATTGAAATCTGCATTCAATCGGACGGCCGAAAAACAAAACCCGAGATCGCGGAAGAGATTCTTGGCGGTTTGTGGTCATCGCCTCATTATATGACACGTGGCACGATAACGTTGGATCGCGGCATCTTCGGGGATTACGGGACAGAATCCGGATATGACATGTGTCGACATTTAGGCCATGTCGTACAATATCCGTACATAAAGTACACCGGAAGCTCTACATTTATGTACGGCAGTGTAATATGATTGGTGTCGTACACTAGTAGATAGAGTTTTAGAGAGAGATAGGACTTAGAAAAATTGGTAGATAGGACCCTCTCTCCCAGAGAGCTTTTGTACAAAAGGTCAACATTGACCCTCCATAACTTACTACTCAGAGGAGCAAATTTAGAGATTCTTTTTGCTTTCAACTAAAGGGAGTCTTGCTATCACACGGGTGAAGGTGGTTAGAGTTTTTGTTTGCCAGGGTGGTGGTTATTCGATTTGAAAGACAAAGGGGTCAGGGTTATCTTTGAGGCTTCGTGTGAGCTGCTTACTCAGAGGTCCTATAGAGGTCTCACAGTTGTAGTTTCCACGTAGAAGTGGAACAAAGTTGTCAAAACACTCTTGGAAGATGAATTTAACACGAAAATCATGAAGAATTGTGAAATGAGCTCTGAAAGCTCCACATTTGCGTCTGGGAACATAATCAACAACCGAGACAGGAGAGGCAATCAGAACCGCGATAAGAAAGATGATTGTTTGTGTTTTTACTTTGACAAAGTAGGTCACTTTATCTTAGTTTGCAGGACATACGCTTTGGACAAACAGAATGGAAAGGTGGATGAGTCTAAGCTTAAAAGGGGGAAGGGGAAAGGGAAAGAGATAGTGAGCTCACAGGCGATAATGGCATCATCCCTCGCAATCGGCTCCAACAACTGGATGATCGACACATGTGCTTCAGAAAAAATGTGTTACAAGCGAGAATGGTTCACAAACTTCAAGCAAACATCCCCATCTCGAATTTCCATGGGAGACAATCACTCCACACTCGTGACTAGATCTAGAGACATAGAGATAGAGGCGTTAATGGAAGGAAAACTAACATTTCGGACAATCAAGAATGTTCTATATGTCCTAGTATTTCAGAGAAACCTCTACTTTATCCCTCAAGCAGAGGACAGCGGCATCATACCACTATGGAAAAAAGGAGGAAATATCAAACTAATGCTGAAACTCTGAGACCTCCATAAGTCCTCAGAGTGGACAGCTTCCAAGAAGCCTCTAGGATAATCTAGACCCCTTTGTGTTTAAGCAAAAAAAAACTGCCACCTTGGCAGACAAAAACTTTGACCACCTTTACCCCTGTGAAGAAAAGACTCCCTTGAGTCGATAGCAAAAAGAATCTCTGAATTTGCTCCCCTGAGCTGTAAGTTATGAAGGGTCAAAGTTGACCTTTTGTACAGAAGCTCTCTGGGAGAGAGGGTCCTATCCCCTAATATTTCTAAGTCCTATCTCTCTCACAGACTCTATCTACTGATGTACGGAACCAATTAGAATACAGTTCCGTACGCAAAAGTACAGCTACCGGTGTACTTTATGTACGAACATTGTACGACATGTCCCAAATGTCGACACATGTCATATTCGGATTCAGTGCCATAATCTCCGGAGATTCCACGATCCAATGTAATTTCGCCACGCGTCATCCGATGTGGCGATGACCACAAACCGCCGAAATCTTCTTCCGCGATCTCGGCGCTAATTCCGGCCATCCGATTAGAATCTAATTTAATCGTAGCCGTAATAAATACATGTGCGGTATTCGTTTCACTTACGAAATAAAATGCGCGGTATTGATTTTGTGCATGTACCGTATGTCGTACTTATACATTACCGGATCTATATAAACCGTACACAGTTACAGTTAAATGATTTAACCTACGTATTAATGTTTATATTAATATCGTACTATATATTACATAACATTACTGCTAGACTTAACGGCTAAGGCTACCGGCTATATCTGGCTGTCGGCCGGCAGGTACCAGGATCAAATCCTGTGGCTGGCATATACCTTTTAGTAAATAATCCCTAAACTAGTATAAATTTCCCGTAAACCTCAGGATAGCCTAGGTAGCCATGGCTCTAGCTTCCTCTCCAATTTCTCAGTGACTGCGACAAGTTTGAGAGTTGGAGAGAGAAGTTAGAGGTAGACTGCCTCGGCTTCTTTATTTCTATTCAGACCTAGAAAATACTTTAAAACCATTAAATTCTACACTCCCCTTATTTTCTAGTCAATCTTTAATTTCAGACCACACTCCTCCCTGCAGAAAATTAGCTTAGGGGAAGGCACAGGTTTTGGTCATCATATCTGCTACCATCTCACTATCTGGTCGGTACTCTAAACTGATTATTTTATTTTCTACTTTCTCTCTAACAAAGCTGAGTCTAATGTCCATGTGTTTAGCTTTAAAATGATGTTTAGGATTGGCAGAAATAGCGATTGCTGCTTGATTATCACAAAATATTTTCTGCACACCACTCTTAAGATGACCAAGTTCACCAAGTAAAGACTTGACCCACATCAATTCTTTTACAGCAGAGCAACAGGCCATATACTCAGCCTCCATGGTGGACTGAGGAATAACCTTTTGCTGTTTGCTACTCCAACAGCAAGCCCCATCACCCACATATAATACATATCCAGAAGTGCATCTCCTCATCGGAGCATCACCATAACTAGCATCACTCCAAGTAGTGATGTCAGTATTCTCCCCACCCAAATGCAACCATAGATCCCTAGTTCCTATCAAGTATCTCAAAACTCTCTTAGCTGCCTCCCAATCTTTCTTAGTGGGAGCATTTAGACTTCTACTCAGCACTCCTACAGCTGCAGCTAAATCCGGCCGGGTACAATTCATAAAATAGATTAGACTTCCCACTACTTGCCTGTAAGGAATAGTCTGCATGAACTTCTGTTCTTCAGGAGATAATTCCTTGTCTAAGACTATGAGTCCTTCTTCCTCACTCCCTCACTTCCCTTCTTCAATTCCATTGGAGTTGTACAACTATTAGCTTTATCCATTTGAAATTTTTCAAGCATGTTCCCTATTGCTTCCTTTTGAGTGAATCTTATAATTTTTCTTTTTCGGTCTCTCTCTACTTGAATTCCCAAAATGTATTTTGCTTCCCCCATATCCTTCATTTCAAATCTCCCCTTAAGATCGGTTTTCAGTTTATTAATTTTTTCCATTGATTTACTTAAACAAGCAAATCATCAACATAAATTGCAATAAATATAAAACCTTCCTCATCTTCGAAAACATAGATTGAGTTCTCTGAGCTGATCCGGATATATCCTAGACCGGTAAGAAACTCATCAAGCTTCTTATTCCAGTGTCGAGGCGCCTATTTCAGACCATAAAGAGATTTAATCAACCGGCATACCTTACTCTTCTCTCCTTCTTCCACAAACCCTTCGGGTTGTGGCATGAAGATCTCCTCTTCCAATTCTCCATGCAAAAAGGTTGTTTTGATGTCCATCTGGTGCACTTCCATGTCTTCCGCTGCTGCCAGGCTGAGAAGTATGCGGACGGAGGGAAATCTGACCACCGGGGCAAAGGTTTCCTCGTAGTCAATTCCCTCTTTTTGTGTAAATCCCTTTGCCACTAGTCGGGCCTTGTAGCGCTCGATTGTGTTATATGGGTTCAGTTTTAATTTGAAAACCCACTTACAACCGATTGGTTTTCGGTTAGGTGGACAATCCACCAGCTCCCAAGTATCGGCTGCCATAATTGAGGCCATCTCTTCATTGATAGCTGTCTTCCACCGATTTCTTTCTGGACAAGTCATCACCTCTCCATAAGTTTGAGGTTCATCTTGATGAGATAGTTTTGTTACCTTGTTATTAACCTCTTTTTCTTGCAATCTTTTACTACTTCTCCTTCCCCTTTCAAAATCTGAGGCCGGAATAGATGGTTCTCGTGGATTCTTTGGAACAAACTTGGTTTCTCCCCTATCCCTTGATTCTGAATCAATTTCCACCACGTCTTCCGCTTCGGGTAGAGTTGTCACTAGAGTTTCCACAACCGAGTCCTTTTCAGTCTGATTTGTACCTTCAAGAATGTCATCGTCTCTAAAACCTGGATAGTTAGGAAGCTCAAAGTCATCAGAATTTTTTGACTCAAATCTGATTTTTACTGACTTTGTATATTTGAAGGGATCCACAGACTTTCCTTCATCCATAACTACTAGATGCTTTACTAAGATTATATCTTTCTTTTTTAGATCATAAACTCTATATCCTTTAACATCCTCATCATATCATAATAAGTATCCCGGTTTTCCTTTAGGATCTAGCTTCCAATTAGACCGATCTGTATCTAGACTGAATACTTGACTGCCGAAAAACCTTTAAATGAGATAAGTCTGGTTTCCGGCCTGTCCATCTCTCATATGGTGTTTGATCTTTTATAGCTGAAGTAAGAACTCTATTTTTGAGGTAATTAGCACAAATCATTGCTTCTGCCCAAAACCTTTTTCCTATCTTCTTATCCAACAACATACTTCTAACACTATCACTTAGTGTTCTATTTAACCTTGTTGAAATAAGTAGTTTTTAGTATATTTTCTAGGTCTAAATTTATTAGAAAACATGAAAAGAAAATGTAGGCAGCCTGCCTCTATCTCTTCTCTCTCTCTCGCCCCCATACTTGTTGTAGTCACTGAAGGAGAGAGAGAGAGAGCAATGGAGCCATGGCTGCCTCAACTCCATAGGAAGGACTAAAGAGTGGCTTAAGCCACTCTCAACAAAAGGTTGAGTCCGGCAGGACTCGAACCCCCGACCGGCAGAGCGCGGCGTAGCCATTAACTCTAACCAGTATGTCGTAGAAGTCCGTTAGGAGATATAGGGTTTCATTACTATTTAAACTATTGTAATGTACTAGATTCATTTAACTGTAACTCTTAACGCCACGCATAGATACAGTTCTACAAAATACGAAGTACTGTACTTGTTTGAAATGGATATCGCGCATTTTGTTTCGACAACGAAACAAATATCGCGCAAGTATTTATTACGGTCGAGATTGAATTTCGCGTCAAATCTAACGGCGCGCATCATCGCCAAAATCCCGGAATGATCATTTTGGCATTTATTGACGTGGCATGACCTAGCACCACGTGGGAAGACATCATTCGGTCGCGGGAATTCCGAGGAACGTACGGACGAGTGGAAAGTGGACACGCGTCCACTTAATGGCCTTGTCCTATAGAGGTCGTACAGAAAGTACATCGGCAGTTGTACTTTCTAGTACTATACAGTTTTGTGATTGGTTCGTACAGGCAGTAGATAGCAGCTGTGAGAGGGAATTAGGAAAAACTAGGACTTAGGAAAATTTAGGTAGATAGTCCTCTCTCTGTGAGAGTTTGTATAAATTGGCATCTTTGCCACCCTATAACTTATCGGCTGGTTGGGCGTTTTGAGTGATTCTTTTTGCTACGGACTCAAGGGAGTCCAGGCTGCACAGGGGTTTATTCAAATTTTCAGTTTACTTTCTTGGGCAGAAGTGGTTGTGGCTTAAAGTGGGTTAGTTAAACACTATCTAGAGCTTCCTGTATTCTGTGGTCCAATGGAGGACATTGAATTACAAACCTTTCAGCTACCCCATTCTGTTCCGGATTTTCTGGACCTGTCTTTTGGTGTTGAACCCCATCTTCCCTCAAAAAATCCTCAAACTGGTTAGAAGTATACTCTCCACCATTGTCACTCCTTCCTCTCTTGATTGGAGTTTCATGGAGTTTTTCGCTCCATGCTTTATATTGTCTAAAACAGTCCTCAGCTTCTGACTTGTTTTTCAAAAAATACACCCGGGAATACGGAGACCAATCATCAATCATAGTCATCATAAATCTCTTCCCCCCCGGTAAGGGCACTCTAGCTGGTCCCCAAATATCTGTGTGTACTAGATCTAGAATTTTTTTCTCCCTTATAGGTGGCTGTTTTAGGAAAGGGTAATTTGTGTGCTTTACCTTGAGCACATCCACTACAATCACTTATATCATCACTCTCACTGAACTGAATCCCTTCCACCACACCCATCTTTTTCATCTCTCTTAACTTATCTAGATTCACATGCCCAAGCCTCTTATGCCACATCATAATTTCATGAACACCACTTTAATAAAGTTTCTTCGTTTCATTACTTAAGATCAGCCTAAACATCCCATGGCTACCTTTCTCAGCAATGAAATAGACATCCTCCTCAAAACTAGCAGTAAAGACTCCTTCCCTACTGGTAGTGAAAAAACCCTTATCATCTAATATAGATGTAGAAATAAGGTTTTTGTTCAGCTACGGAATAAACAATACATCGGAGAATGTTAATATGGATGTCTTTCCTTCTACTAACACTTTCACATCTACCAATCCTACAAGAGTAGTGGTGACTATCCTCCCATCCCCGTACTCTATCTCTACGGTGGGAATCTTTCTTATCTTATTGAACAGGTGCCTATCCTTACACATGTGCATGGAGGCACCTGAATCTATAATCTAGCCTGCTTCACCTTTCAATCCACCGTAAACACATTTCTGCCTTCGTGGAATTTTAACCTCATTTTTCGCCTCCAACTCCTCATCCAAAAGGAGCTCATCGTCCTCGTCCTCGGATTCTGCCTCAAGTACCTGTGTGACAAGGGCCTTTTTCTTTCTTCTCGGGGTACCACCGGTCTGCCCCTCCTTTAACCGAAGCTTGGTTAGATTAGTGCACTCTGCCATATAGTGCCCCGGTTTGTTACAAAAATGACATAAACCTTTGGGAGCCCTTGGTTCGAACTCGTCAACCTCATTATTCTGCTCCCTCCCCCTATAGATTCCGACCGGTTTCCGTGAATCCTTGTTCCTCCAATCGGTCGCTGTTGCCAAGGCTTGGCCACTCTTTCCTCCCCTTCGGATCTCAATCGTATTCTCTCGAACGAGAATCATCCCTACCACTGAGTTCCATATCCACCTTGAGTCCGGCAAGTCCTGCACACGGTTGACTATGTTCTCGAACTCATCAGGTAACTTCATCAGTAAACAGTTAACCTTTTCTTTTTCACTAAAAACTTTTCCCGCACTCTCTAGCTCCATGAAGAGTGTAGCAAACTCATTGCAAAAATCCAACATATTTCCCCCTTTGTATACATACTCGTTAACTTTCTGATCAGCCAACTGTTGTTGCTGAATCGTACCACTTCGGTACATCTCTATGAGAGCCATCCAAAGATCGGATGCCCTTTCTACCTGCAAATGAGGACATGCAAGTCCTTGAGTGAGATGGCGTAGGATGAAGTGCTTTGCCGCCATATTGTTGAAGTCCCAGGTTTCAGTATCATTCTCCTCGTTCCCGGAATAGGTGACATGAATGCTAAACCAGTTGCTATTGGTGTGGTCGCCTCCTTCTCCTTTCCTTTGTCCACCACCTCTCCTTCCTTTGTTTCCTTCGTTGAAGGTGAATCCTCTTTCCTGGTGAATCTGCTTCCTTTAAACCCTGGAGGAATTCCAAGACTTGATGGACGCCCCAATCGTCCACTCACTATCCCCCAAAACCTTTTTTCGCATAGAGCTCCTATCATCATACTTTCCTATTATATGAAGCCAGTTCCATTAAATATTGGTACCCTAGAGGGTGGGCCCATAACCTGAAACTCTGAGACCTTCATAAGTCTTCAGAGTGGACAGCTTCCAAAAAGCCTCTAGGATAATCCTAACCCCTTTGTGTTTAAGCAAAAATAACTGCCACCCCTGGCAGACAAAAACTCTGACCACCTTCACCCCTGTGAAGACAAGACTCCCCTGAGTCAATAGCAAAAAGAATCTCTGAATTTGCTCCCCTGAGCAGTAAGTTATGAAGGGTCAAAGTTGACCTTTTGTACAGAAGCTCTCTGGGAGAGAGGGTCCTATCTCCTAATTTTTCTAAGTCTTATCTCTCTCACAGACTCTATCTACTGATGTACGGAACCAATCAGAATACAGTTCCGTACGCAAAAGTACAGCTGCCGGTGTACTTTATATACGAACATTGTACGACATGTCCCAAATGTCGACACATGTCATATCCGGATTCGGTGCCATAATCTCCGGAGATTCCACGATCCAATGTAATTTCGCCACGTGTCATCCGATGTGGCGATGACCACAAACCGCCAAAATCTTCTTCCGCGATCTCGGCGCTACTTCCGGCTGTCCGATTAGAATCAATTTAATCGTAGCCGTAATAAATACATGTGCGGTATTCGTTTCACTTACGAAATAAAATGCGCGGTATTGATTTTGTGCATGTACCGTATTCCGTACTCATACATTACCGGATCTATATAAACCGTACACAATTACAGTTAAATGATTTAACCTACGTATTAATGTTTATATTAATATCGTACAATATAATTCATAATATTACTGCTTGACTTAACGGCTAAGGCTACCAGCAATAACTGGCTGTCGGCCGGCAGGTACCAGGATCAAATCCTGTGGCCGGCATATACCTTTTAGTAAATAATCCCTAAACTAGTATAAATTTCCCGTAAACCTCAGGATAGCCTAGGTAGCCATGGCTCTAGCTTCCTCTCCAATTTCTCAGTGACTGCGACAAGTTTGAGAGTTGGAGAGAGAAGTTTGAGGTAAACTTCCTCGGCTTCTTTATTTCTATTCAAACCTAGAAAATACTTTAAAACCATTAGTTTTTACAAATGCGGGAAGGGCTAATCATTGTAGAGGAAGAACGGATGGCAGACTATACTTACCGTCTCAAGTGTAACTCAAAGTCTAAGTCAATCGCTCTCGCGGCAAGATCAACGCTTCAAACGACAAACTCATCACCAACTGCAGGCACAAAAAACACCAAGATAAACATCACCGAAAAGAAGTTGACCGAAACAAACACTGACAATTTATCAAATCAGTTTTTGTTTCACTGCAGATTGGGTTACTTACACACAGAAAGGATGAGAAAAATGATCAAAGGAAACATGGCACATGGAATCGGACTTGCGTAAGTGAAGGACTCACCGGAACAGTGTCATGGCTGCGAGATGGGAAAGTCCCACCGACTTCCCTTTCCAAAATAAAGTGCACAGAGAGCTAGCCGACCACTTTAGGTCATGCACTCTGACGTTTGGGGACCCACAAAAGTTGCATCCTGCAGCGGTAAACGGTACATGGTTACATTCATTGACAACTTCACCACGATGACACACATTTTGCTACTCAATCACTAAAGCAAAGTTTTCACTCGTTTCAAGGCATATAAGGCAGCTGTTGGGAAGAAGCATGGCGTGTCAATTACTTGTTTAAAAAGTGACACGGGCGAAGAGTACCTTTTGAATGAATTTAAAGATTTCCTCACAGCTGAGGGAATCGAACACCTTTTAACAGCTCCAGCGACACCCGAACAGAACAGCGTTGCAAAGAGAATAAATCGTACACTCACCGAGATGACTACAAGCATGATGGCCGTCCACAATACTAAGCCAAAGTATTGGGGGGAAGCCTTGAGCATCGTCGCATACCTGCGAAACAGATATCCAACACGAGCGTTAGACAACTCCACACCGTTCGAGCAATGGCATGGGTCCACCTGAAAGTGTTCGGGAGGAAGGCCTACGTTTTTAACCACAACAACAAAGGTGGCAAACTGGGACCCAAATCAATTGAAGGGACATTTTTCAGTTACGACTACTAAACAATGCC
The DNA here is from genome assembly GCA_037447655.1 of Zygnema cylindricum. Lineage (NCBI taxonomy): Eukaryota > Viridiplantae > Streptophyta > Zygnematophyceae > Zygnematales > Zygnemataceae > Zygnema > Zygnema cylindricum. Next base: position 57,059 of record JBBHKE010000169.1, on the reverse strand, counting down.
ACAAGGAAGATAATCATCAGCAGAAATGTCAGATTTTGGCGAAAAACCACAGTTTAACAACAGTGGGAGTGAACAAAGAGGTGAGGCATTTACCTTTGATAAAAAATTGAAACCGTTGTCACCTAACCCATCAAACACACCGCCAAGAGATACTGATTCAGAGGAGGAGGACACAGATGATCACCTCCAGAGCTGAAAACTCCCTAAAAGGTGCAACCACAGCCAAAGATAGAGGAGTTAGTAGGTGACCCCGCCACACCCGTCGAGGAGATCATTGTACCAAAAAAGAGATACGAAGCTAAGAAAGCAGCGAAAGTAGTGGTGGAAAATGGGAAGAAGAAAAACTCGACAACAAACCCAATCGACAGACTGAGCTGGCCAAAAACCCACCTAACAAGTTCAGTGAGTTGTTGGAGACGTCAAAGGCTCCAAGGAAAAGGTTTGATGGGATGGCACAGGTTGAGGAACCATCTACCCTCAAAAATGCTCTTGCAGGTGAAGATTTTGACAAGTTAAAGGCTGTCGCAAATGAGGTGATGGCTTCCATTCTCAAGATTGGCACATGGACATTGGAGGACCTGCTAGAGGGGAGAAAACCATTCGGGAATAAGTGGACTTTTAAGATAATAAGAAACGCATACGAAACAATTGAACGTTACAAAGCAAGGTCGGTTGCTAAGGGGTACACTCAAAAGGAGGGCATAGACTACAAAGAGACATTCGCACCGGTCGTGAAATTTACCTCAGTTCGGGCACTCCTTGCCCTCGCCGCCATCGTCGACTTGGAGGTTGAGCAGATGGACGTGAAGACGGCTTTCCTCCACGGAGAAATCAAGGAGGAACTCTACATGACCTAACCGGAAGGGTACGAGGACCCAATAAACCCCCATAAGGTTTGCAAACTCTCGAAGCCCATTTACAACCTTAAGCAGTCTCCCAGATTGTGGAACATTAAGATAGATGATTACCTGCAAAGAGAGGGATTTGTAAAGATTCAGTCACATCACTCAGTGTATTATAATCTAGAGAGCTAAATAATCATAGCAATCTATGTAGACGATCTGATGATACCAGGAAAAACTAAAGAGGAGATAGCAAAAGTTAAACAGATGTTATCGCAAGCCTTTGAGATGAACGATTTAGGTGGGCTTAAATATGTACTTGGCATTGAAGTGGTTAGCCTTTGAGATGAAGGATTTAAAATTCGAGTGGATTTAGGAAGTAGAGTTTCCGATTGGTGAAGTTACGGTTCATGTATAAATTCGGGTGGATTTAGCAAGTAGAGTTTCCGAACGCTATTGTAGACAAATTGAAAACGATAGAGGAGAAATCAAAAAGGACCATAGTAGTCTAGCAGATGTATC
>JBBHKE010000169.1:0-55685 GCA_037447655.1 Zygnema cylindricum | reverse complement strand
TGGGAGTGAACAAGGAAGTGAGACATTTACCTTAGATAAAGAGGTAAAACCATTGTCACCTAACCAATCAAACACTCCACCAAGAGATGATGGTCCAGAGGAGGAGGACACAGATGATAACCCTCCACAGCCAAAAACTCCCGAAAAAGTGCAACCACAGCCAGAAATAGAGGAGTTGAAAGATGACCCCGCCACACCCGCCTAGGAGATCATTCCATCAACGAAAAGAGACGAAGCTAAAAAAGCAGCGGAAGTAGTGGTGGAAAAGGGGAAGAAGAAAACTCGACAACAAACCCAATCGACTGACTGAGCTGGGTTAGAAAACCAGTGAAACAAGTTTGGTGAGTGGTTGGAGACGTCAAAGGCTCCAAGTAAAAAGTTCGCTGGAATGACTGAGGTTGAGGAACCATGGACCCTCAAAAGCACTGTTGTAGGTGAAGACTCTGACAAGTGGAAGGATACTGCCATTGAGGAGATGGCTTCCATTCTCAAAAATGGCACATGGACATTGGAGGACGTGCCAGAGGGGATGAAACCAATTAGGAGTAAGTGGACATTTAAGATAAAAAGAAACGCAAACGGAAAAATTGAACGCTACAAGGCAAGGTTGGTCTCTAAGGGATACACTCAAAAAGAGGGCATAGACTACAAGGAGACATTTGCACCAGTGGTGAAATTTACCTCAGTTCAAGCACTCATTTCCCTCGCGGCAATCCTTGACTTCGAAGTTGAGAAGATGGACGTGAAGACGGCTTTCCTCCACGGAGAACTCAAGGAGGAACTCTACATGACCCAACCGAAAAGGTATGAAAACCCGATGAGCCCCCATAAGGTTTGCAAACTCTCCAAGGCCCTTTATGGCCTTAAAGAGTCTCCCAGATTATGGAACATTAAGATAGATGAATGCCTGCAAAGAGAGGGATTGGATTTGTAAATATTCAGTCAGATCACTCAGTGTATTATCATCCAGAGAGCAAGATAATCATAACAATCTATGTAGACGATATGATGATACAAGGATAAACTAAAGAGGAGATATCAAAAGTTAAACCGATGTTATCCCAAGCCTTTGAGTTGAAGGATTTAGGTGAGCTTAAATATGTAATTGGCATTAAAATGGTTAGAGATAGAGAGAACAAAGTGATTCATCTCAATCAAAAAAAGTACATAGAGGAGCTTTTTACTTGATTTCGGCTTCAAGATGCAAATGGCATCTCCTCACCTTTAGAGCAAGGGGAGAAGTTTATCGAACACCTCGAACTTCAAGAAGGACAATTGAGGCTCCGTACCGTGAAGCAGTGGGAGCACTCATCTATGCGATGAATTGCACCCGTCCGGACTTCGCCACCGCCATCGAAATCCTCAGCCGTTTCCTAAACAAACTAGGGAAACATCATTGGTCAACAACAAAGAGAGTATTTAGATACTTCAAGGAGACAATCGAATACACTCTCACTCTTAGGGGAACTCAAGAAAGCATAAAGATTCATGCAGTTACAGACTTTGATTGGGGAGGGGACATTGCAAGCAAGAAATCAACCACAAGTTACCTGGTGAACATTGGCGATGGGAGCGTGAGTTGGAGCAGCAAGCTCCAGAAAACCGTCGCATTATCCACCATGGAAGCAGAGTACATGGCCGGTGCCGCCACAGTAAATGAGGTCTTATGGCTTAGGGCATTTTTGAATGAGCTAGGGTTTGTGCAGAAAACCAAGACCACCATCTACACAGACAGCCACAGTTGTTTGGCTCTGATCAAAAATCCTATCAACCATCTTAAGGCGAAACACATTGATATGCGGTACCACTTCATTAGGGACACGACAATTGCTGAGGCCGTAGCATTTGAGTACATGCCAGACAAGGAGAATGTAGCCGACATGCTAACAAAGGCTATCAGAAAAGAAAACTTGTCTCTCTGTGTAGACAAGCGGGACTCCTTACGGCGAAAGGAGCAAACTCTAAAGTGAAAGGAGCAGATCCAAAGGAAAAAGTAGAGGAACCTAAGCTGGAGACATCAAAAGAGAGCAAGAAAAGAAATACATCAAAGGAGAGCAAGAAAAGAAAGATACAGTGGAAGGCGCAACCGCCTAAAGTACCTGGAGTACTTTTTGGAACCTAGTCCTTCGGCAAGACCACCGTCGCTCTGCAGCGACGCGATTGGAGGACGATTCTCCAACATTGGATTTCGATGTACGAGGCTGCTTCTGCACGTTGGCAGCCGCCGCATACGCTTTGAAATTTCTCAATCGAATCAAAGCATCACAGGTGTTCCTTTAATTTGAAACGGTCCTGATTTTCTACGAAGCATTTTACCTACGCCACAGGTGTCAAAGCTAATTTCAAACGGTCTTGTACGGATGACATTTTGGAAACTACGACGAAACTTACATATTTCGAAGTGACGTTAATTAAGCCGAATTTTACAGATGTACGGGGAAGATCTTGTTTATTCGCCATAGGGATTTACCAAAGTGGACCGCGGATCATTTCTATAAACGTTCGGGTCAAACCAAGTCTCAATCAACGGAAATTACATACCGCCGCAGAATCGAGTGGGAGTATTGTTTTTAGTGCGATTTCGGGCGATTATTTCGTGCAGCGATTCGTAAGATTTCATTAGTACTTCGAAATCGTATCGTCACATCATCATCATCGATTTTATAGTGAAACATTAAATTATGTGTCAAACAGACGTCCAGACGTTCCCACGATGAATTATTGTCTGTTGGCTTGTACACGTGGCACTTGGTCATTTGACCGCCACTTAGTTCTTCTTTGTTTGCATTAGAATAAATAGAGTAGAACAAGACGACAGGAATTACCATTCACTGACAAATTAGGCTTGGCACTTTTAGCATTCAGAATCAATGTATTACTAGATATAGTCCTTTCATTACAATTGTATTCCTTTTCTACTATAATGGAATCTACTTGCTCAACGTCTATCTAATCTATGCCTTGCTACATGTGAATGCCTTTTACTCTTCCCACCTACATCTCTGTCTTTTTCTACCTCTGTGACTTATCAAGTTCGTCGCTTCTGCGAATCTTGTTAATCTGATTAGTTGCACGTGGTCTTAGGAATCTTCCTAGTTACTCGAAATGTTTGATCAAGGTCAACAAGAGGGAGAGAGAAGAGGGGGAAATTTTAGGTGTCAAAAGGGAAAAATGATTGTGGAAAAGAAATGTGGGAAAGGGTTGAAGTCAAAAAGTGGGCCCATAACTTGTAGAAGGTAAGGGCATGATGGGCAAAAGAGAGAGAAATCAAAGAAAGATATCAAAGATGAAAGAAAGTATAATCATGGCAAATTAACAGATGGAAGCAAAAGATAAAGACAAAAGAGACAAAAGGAATACAAAAAAGAGAAGCACAAGGGAGGAAATGTCTTCCCATTATAATCGGTAAATTTGATGTACAAAATAGACAGATTAAGTACTAAGTCTAGCTCTACATTTAGAGTGGACCGGTTACACGACGTCCACAAAAGAATCGAAGCCGCAAAGAACCAAACGGTATAACTGGTGACGGCCAATGACAAACTGGTGACGGCCAATGACAAAGTGGTGACGGTCAATGACAAAGTCGGTGGATGGCAAAGGCCAATGACAAAGTGGTGACGGCCAATTACAAAGTCGGTGGACGGCAGAGTTGAGGACAAAAAGAATATTTCGTACGAGGAATTTATGATAAAGAATAATTGATCTAAAAAGAATATGGTGTATGTACACTTCGTCGTTTGTAGTTTGTGAAACGACGAGACGGATGAAGAGACGGTTTGTTAAACTACGCGACACATAATTGCAATGATTGAAGAGACGGTTTGTTAAACTACGCGACACATAATTGCAATGATTACAATGTGAACAGACATTGTTAAGAGTATATCTGTACAATAAGAATGAGTTTTTATGAACACATATAAAAGATACGCAAAACAACTGTACCGTATTGAAAATTGTATACAAAACTAAGGTACACAGAAACGTACGTTTCGCTATTACACATTTAAAAGTGTATTCCAACAGAGGGGCGAAGGGAGAGGGAAGAAGGCAGGAGGGAGAGGGAGGAAGGGAGAAAGGGAGAACAACCTAACAAAACCCTGTAAATACTTTTTTTCAACAAATTCTTTTGTGACAATTGAGAAATGTTGACAATTTCATTTTTTACTTTTTTTTTTTTTTTCAATTTTATTTTCCAAATTTTAAGAGTATTTCTTTTTGTGAATATAAAATCCTCTATTTAGGAAAATTTTGAGTGTGACATTTTAGGTCTTTTTTCTTTATCTTTTTCTTTTTTTGTTTATGGCCCCATCTCGGTATCTTATTCCAATGCGATCATTTTTTTTACATTTTAAAAAGACCTAAAGAAAATTAAAAAATGAAATGTGGGTCCTTTTTATATCTTTAATAAAGGATTTCATGGCGTTTATCGCATTTTTTTTTCCATTGGTACTGTTATTTTCGTATTTTTTAGTTTTTTTTTTTTTTATCGTTTTTTTGAGTTTTGCTATATTTTTTTCCTGCTCAGAATTCTTAAAAAACATGCCTCACCAAAAAACCAAAAAAAAAAAAAAAATGGAAAAATGTCATCACCATTTTGGGAATAGATTGAAAGACAAAACTTTTCATATCTAAAAAAGAAAACAAAAACAAAACTTAAAAAAAGGGGAGCAATTGAATAATTAGAGAGGCCATAAAACGCCAAAAAGAGGAAAAAAACAAAGAACAAATAATGCCAAAAATACAAATAAAAACAAAACATCTCTTTCTCTCTATACCTCTCCCTCCCTTTCTCCCCTTCTCCCTTCCTCCCTCTCCCTCCCGCCTTCTTCCCTCTCCCTTCGTCCCTCTGTTGAAAAACACTTTTAAATGTGTAATTAGCGAAACGTACGTTTCTATGTGTACCTTAGTTTTGTATACAATTTTCTATACGGTACAGTTGTTTTGTATATCTTTTATAGGTGTTCATAGAAATTCATTCTTAGTGTACAGATATACTTTTAACAAACTTTTAACAATGTCTGTTCACATTGTAATCATTGCAATTATGTGTCGTGTAGTTTAACGAACTTTTAACAATGTCTGTTCACATTGTAATCATTGCAATTATGTGTCGTGTAGTTTAACGAACCGTCTCTTCATCCGTCTCGTCGTTTCACAAAATACAAACGACGAAGTGTACATTCACCATATTTTTTAGATTAATTATTCTTTATCATAGATTCCTCGTACGAAATATTCTTTTTGTCCTCAACTCTGCCGTCCACCGACTTTGTCATTGGCCGTCACCGGTTATACCGTTTGGTCCTTTGCGGCTTCGATTCTTTTGTGGACGTCGTGTAACCGGTCCACTCTAAATGTAGAGCTAGACTTAGTACTTAATCTGTCTATTTTGTACATCAAATTTACCGATTATAATGGGAAGACATTTTCTCCCTTGTTCTTCTCTTTTTTGTATTCTTTTTGTCTCTTCTGTCTTTATCTTTTACTTCCATATGCTACTTTTCCATGATTATGCTTTCTTTCATCTTTGATATCTTTCTTTGATTTCTCTCTTTTTTGCCCACCATGCACTTACCTTCTACAGGTTATGGGCCCACTTTTTGACTTCAACCCTTTCCCACATTTCTCTTCCACAATCATTTTTCCCTTTTGACACCTAAAATTTCCCCCTCTTCTATCTCCCTCTCTCTCTCTCTCCCTCTAATACATGCAAGAAAAGAATCGAGGGGTCGCAAATGCAGTTTTGAGGTAAAACTAATTTTGGTTAAAAAAAAAAAAACAAGAATAAGACTTTAAAAGGAAAAAGATGTGCCAATTTAGATATAAGCTTCAATAGCGGTTTCAATAAAATGCCACTAATTAAGAAAATTAGTCTTTAAGCAATAATGTAATCACTATTATTGCTATTATAAATCACTATAAAAATGATAGGATCGACACTCAATCGGAATGCATTCACAATGGCAAAATTTTGCAACGCGAGAGCAGAATTAACCGCGATTGAAAAATCGACCAGCTCGCATTACAAACATTGAATGCACATTAACATACGATAGAGACATGATGTATACTCAAAAAAAGATACTCGTACTAATTCCCATACATTGGATACACATCAATACTAAATTATAATAACTCACTCACAAGCTTGACATCTGTGATTTTGCTCGCCAAATTCGATCTAAAAATGTAATTTTAGAAACGTCGCATTGAACTTGGACGCAAATTAAAGAACGACGCCAACTAAAACTAATCAGATCGAAACTAAAAGAAGTCTTGTACGGAAAGCGTGATTCGCACAAAACAAACCTAATAAAAGTCTTATACGAAAACTTAAACGAAGCAAAACAAACCGTATACAGGAAACGGAGAAGAAAAAGTTTTTTTTTTATGGGTTTTAGTAACATGCGTGATATATCATCATACGAAATTTTCTAAAAAATCCTTCGATGAAAGGAGCGTCATAGAATATTTTTAGACAAAGATAATTTAGCGGCTTTTGATGGATTTGCAATTTTGTATCTGTTAAGGGTAATTTCCGATCAGTTTCCGTACGTCAACCTTAGTCTCATTTCGTTTTAGGTCAACCGAGACCGTACTCCACTTATTCAAGTACGGTCTCGTCCACTTAGTCTTTTGTCCTACGAGAACAAAGACCGTAATCCACTTATTCGAGTGCGGTCTCGTCAACTTTAGTCTCCTTTGTCCTATGTGAACAAAACCGTACTCCACTTATTCAAGTGCGGTTTTATAATTGTACTTTTGGTCTTATTCTTTCCTTTTCTTTTCGTCGGTCAACTTTGTCTAATAGATTTGGTCTTTGTGTAGCCGCCCAAATCTACTTTGTGTAGCGTAGTTCAGTACTATCCACAGTAATTAGCATTTTGTAACTTTGTATAAAAGGATAAAAAAACACAAAAAGAGGAAAAAAAAAGAGTAAGATTTTTAAGAGTAATTTGGAATGTACCGTAAAAGACAAAAACACAAAAAGACAAATAAAGACAAATTGACAAAAAAACAGAAAAAAACCAGAAAAATGGTAAAGTTTCCGCGGTTTTTTTATCCGCATCAGAAATTCAAAAAAACCAAAGAATAAAAAACAAAAACAAAGAAAATAGTAACAAATCAAAGCAAACAACGCAAAAAACAAAATAGTAATCATAATTATAATAAAAAAAAAAAAAAAAAAAAAAAAACACCTCTCGATTGATAAAATATCCGGAGAAAAGAAAACAACAGTCTATAAAGGTCGCACACATCGAATACCCCGTAACGTATTTTGTAGTAATGGCCCTGCACCGGAATTAGTGTGGATTAGAGAGAGGGGGAAAGGGAGGAGGAGGAAAGAGGGAAGGAGAAAAAAAAGTGAAAAAGCGAAACAAAAAAAGTGAAAAGAGAGGGAGAGGGAGGGAGGGAGAACGAGAGAGAGAGAGAGAGAGAGAGAGAGAGAGAGAGAGAGAGAGAGAGAGAGAGAGAGAGAGAGAGAGAGAGAGAGAGAGAGAGAGAGAGAGAGAGAGAGAGAGAGAGAGAGAGAGAGAGAGAGAGAGAGAGAGAGAGAGAGAGAGAGAGAGAGAGAGAGAGAGAGAGAGAGAGAGAGAGAGAGAGAGAGAGAGGGAGAGAGGGGGGGCGACAGAAATGGAGGGAGGACAGGGAGAGAGGGAGAGAGAGAAAGGGAGGGAGAGAGATAGAGAGAGTGAGGGGGAGAGAGAGGGGGGGAGAGAGAGAGAGCTTACGCGACGCAGGCCACAATGGAGTTTGCTGTGAGTAATACGAGCCACACGATGAGAACAAAAAAGAGAAAAGAACTTCCCGAAGGATACAACCCGACGAGCCAGTAGGAGAGGATGGAGAAGAGGAGAGAGAGAACGAAGAGGAAGGGCATAAACACGAAAGCACTGCAAAAAGGGAGAGGGAGAGACAGAGAGAGAGGGTGAGACAGGGAGAGGAAGAGAGAGAGAGGGAGTAGGGGGAGGAAAAGAGGGGGAAAGAGGGAGAGAGGGAGAGGGAGAGGGAGAGGGAGAGGGAGAGAGAGAGGGAGAGAGAGGGGAAGACAGGGGGTGTGAGAAGAAGGGAACAGGAACAAGAAAAGCCGGGAGAGACAGGGGTGAGAAAAAGGAGAAAAAAAAAACGAGGGGAAGGAAAGGGATAAAAAAAACCCGAGAATGGGTAAAATGGACATTAACACAAAGATTGCGAATGGGGGAGAGAGAGAGAGAGAACGAGAGAGAGAGAGGAAGACAGAGAGAAAAGACAGAGAGAGAAAGAAGAAAGGTGAGAAGAAGAAATCAAGGATAAAATAACTAGGGAGATGGAGCGGGAGAGAGTGAGATGAAGACGGAAGGAAGAAAGGGAAAAGAAAATGAGAGGTCGAGAGAGGGGGGAGAAGTCGAGAGAAACAAAAGGAAAACAAATAAAAATAAGAAAACAAAACAAAAAATTGTATCTCTCCTATTTTGTCACCTTGCGAGACAATAAGACGAAATGCGGTATGCTCCCCGAGAAGTTTCCCTTATCAAGATTTGCCTCTCCTGGACACCAAATAATCGATTGAGAAAGGAGGGAGAGGGAGAGAGGGAGAGAGAAAAGCAGAAGGGAGCGGGGTAAAAAATGAGAAAGAGAATGAGGGAGAGAGAGAGAGAGAGACGGAGAGGGAAAAAAGGGAGAGGGAGAATACTTTCAGAAAAGGGGGAGTGAGAGAGAAAAGTTTGATAGGGAGAGAGGGCGAGAGAAAAGAGGGAGGAGAGTGGGAGAGAGAGGGAGAAAAAAATGAAGAAGAGGAACAGGGAGAGAGGGAGAGAAACAAGGGAGAGGGGGAATTTTTTTGAGAAATGAGGGTGGGGAGAGAGGGACAAACAACTTAAAAAGAGAAAGCTGGAGAGAGGGAGAGAGAAATCAGGGAGAGGGAAAGTGGGAGAGAAAAGAGGGAGAGGGACGAATGAGGGACAGAGAAACAATTTGAAACAAGAGTAAGAGAGAGGGAGAGTGGAAGAGAAAAGATGGGGAGGGCGAGGGAGAGAGTGTCAGAGAAATAATAGAGCGAGAGAGAGAGAGTGGGAGAGAAAGGTAGAAGGAGAAATCCTTTAAGAAATCATTTTATAAAAATTAAAATACAATAAAAGAACCCAAAATGAAAAGCCTTCAAATTAAAAAATATAAAGATTAACTTACTCGGAGAAAAATGGGGAGAGCGTGAATTGATGACGTCAGCAAAAATGCCAAAGTGGAGGCGAAAAATCCGAGACGTTCCTGCCGATATTTTTCAACAAAAAACACTTTTTAAAGTGAATAAAATACATTTATTTTTTCTTTTCTTTTCCTTCAATAAAAGAAACGTAAATGACAAAAATATAAAAATAGATAACAAAAAAAAAAACGTAAAAGACAAAAAAAAAAAAAAAGATAAAAAAAAAAAAACAGAGAGAGAGAAAGAGAATAAGAGAGACAGGGAGAGAAGGAGAGAGAGAGAGTAAGAGGAAAGAGAAAAAAAAGAGAAAAAGAAAGAGAGATAGAGAGAGGGAGAGAGAGAAAGAGAAAGAGGGAGAGAGAGAGAGAGAGAGCGAGCAACAAAAACCAAAATATACATAATGAAAAAAAAGAAACGTAAATATAAAAAAAGAGAGAAAACTTACAATTTGTCCCCTTTGGTTATTATATACATTGATAAAAAGACTTCCAAAAGAGAGTCCACAAACCGAAACTTGGACAATTCTTACGAGAAGAAGTTCCTTTGTTCGAAAAATATTCTGTAATTTTTTTAATTGGAACACGGAAAAAAAAAAAAAAAATTTGAAAAAGAAAAAAGGGGAAATTAATGGGAAAATTTTTGAGGTTGGAAATATGAAGCATAGGAAAAAATAAAATTAAAAACTTGAAACATCGAACTTGTTTGTATTTTGAATATGGGAAAAGAAAAACAACATTCAATTTGAAAGATGGGAATTTTTTTGACTTAGAAACACGGTGTTAGATTTCCACGAAATCCGAGATTCGTCATGTCCCACTCTGGGGAAAATTGTGCCAGCCACGGCTCGAACCTGCGACCTTTTGACTTAAACTGTCAACGCGCTAACCACTGTGCCACGAGCTCAATGTAGGGCCCGGCGGGTCCGTACCCATTTAATTCAGGCGGCTTCGAGTATGGACTTACCATATTCTACCCCATATTGAACCGACATCCACGTGCCAATCCAACAGTGTGGATTAAAAGGAAAGAGAGGGGGAGGGGAGGGAGGGATAAGGAGAGGGAGAGGGAGAAGGGGATGGAGGGAGGGGGAGTGAGAGAGGGGGGAGGGAGAAAGGGAGAGGATGAGAGAGGGAGAGGGTAATGACCCTGAACCGCAATTAGTGTGGATTAAAAGGAGAATTATTTTGGGCTGCTTCGAGTGTGGATATTACCATGTTCTACCCCGTATTGAAGCAGCATCCACGTGCCAATCCAACACACGGAAAACGATCGAAGTTGGAATTTGCGTAAGATATTAATGTGAGGATTCTACCAATCAGAAGTATGACGTAATAATTTCAACAATAAAAAAATATATGAAATTATCATATGAAGAGTAAAAAAATGCGAAAACAAAAATGGAGATATTAGATAACACCTTATGTTATCGAGTCGTGAGAGTAGTCATTTCTTGCATAATACTGATTTTGGGTTTGTAACATTTGAAAATAAACGATTATATAAACAATAAAAAGAAATGAAGCAATTAGAAAATTATGAAGCAAAGCTATACAAAAAAAGGTACTAAATAAAAACAATACCTTGTAATATCGAGTTGCAAGAATCATTATTTCTTGAGTGGGTGTGCACGCAAAACTAAAAGGCAAAATACTTGTATTGGAATTTTCCAATTCATCTATACAACTTCCATTTGTTGAACTCTGTCCATCTTTTTTATTGAATGAAAGAGAAGGATATTCCTCCACAGAAGCCGTACGTAATTTTTCCGACAAATCCGCGCCATTGATAATCTTTCCCGATTTTGAAAATTTTAGAGAATGTCGTTCATCGGGATTCAATTTTCGGCGTTGCTAAAAAATACAAAAAAACAAAATTAAATGTGACCATTTGGAAATAATAAATTACAAACAATTGGAAATAATATTATACGAACAATTAATAATAATATAGTACAAACATTTGGAAATAATAAAAGACAAAAAATTGGAAATAATAAAAATACAAACGATTGGAAATAATGTAGTACAAACAATTGAGACTCCAAGATCAAGAAAAAACCCTAGGAAGAAGACAAAAAAAACCAAAAAGAAAAGATCATAGGAAAAAACAAAAGAATAGAAGAAAACATAGGATATTAAAACAAGAGGAGGAAAAACCCACTTGAAGGTCCAGAGTGTCGATCGCAAGTTTCAACGCATTCACATGGAGGAGAGACCAATTAAAAAAAAATAAAAAAAATGAAGAAACTCTAGGAAAAAAAAAAAAAAACAAGAAAACACTTAGGAAGTTATAAAAACAAGAGGAAGAAAAACCCACTTGAAGACCCAAAGTGTCAATGGCATATTCCAAGGCGTTCACATGTGGGGGAACGACTTCCCTCGCTTTACTGAACCGTTGTTCCAATGCGTCCAAATTTCCGTGATGGATAACGGATCCTTGCGACAAAAGGAGAAGGTTGTGGAACAGTTCGAGAATACGGAAACTTGGCTGCGTTCAAAAAAGAAAAAAATGTAGAAAAACATGATATGATTTGAAAAAAAAAGGAGGAAAAATGACAAAAGAAGGGCAAAAAATGAGGAGGGATAGTCCTCATGCTGGAAAATTGATATTCATGAAAAAATGTAAAAACAAAAGAAAGAAGGAAAAGGAAATGGAAAGTACACTTCCTAATGTGTACTTTTTTAAAGAAGTTTTCTATGCTTTATGGACTTTTTAAGGCGTTTTAGGGAGTTTTAAAGTTTTTTTGAGTCATGTGTTGTTGGAGTTCCATTAAAGCATTGTCTAGTTCTTCTGTAATTTGACCGCCTACTTTAAGTCCTACACACTACTAAAAGTCTAGCACTTTAGTTTAGCGTTTTGGACTTCTTAAGTTGTTTGTACATACCTTTTTTAGTGTAGATAATTCTTAGAGAATCTCTTTTAGTTTGATTCAAACACCGGGCAGATAGCGCAGTGTAGATGTTTAGAAGGTGGCCTAAGCACATAAAGACTTCTCACGTAGATTAGTATTCAATTTGGGTGCCAAATCAGATCATTCTCCACTTGTATATTTGAAGCTTGTGAAAAAAAAAATATATAGAAGACATGGATGTTGTGTACTTTTTACGTTATAAGTATGTTGAGTTTCCAATTGTACTTTCCTTTTCTATCGAACTTCGCTGATTTGTGAATAATTTCAAAAATTCTCGTTAGGAAAGATAGCAGTAACCAGCATTTCCTACCTGATGAATGGAAAGAATGATAGTTCGACGGCCATGGACCGCCATATCATGGAGGATTTCCACCACATTGAGAGCCGCGCTGCTGTCGAGGCCGGATGTCGGCTCGTCCAATAGGAGAACAGGAGGATCGTGGATGAGATCCACACCAATTGAAACTCGGCGGCGCTCGCCTCCCGATATGCCACGCCTGTCCTCGTTTCCAATACGAGTATCGGATGCCGCCTGAACAATTTTTAGTGTGGCAACGTCGAATTACACGGTTGGAACATTGGGACCATTAAGAGATTTTGACAACATCAAATTACACCGTTGAAACATTTTGCAACAATATCTAATTATAATGTTGATGTCGAATTACAATGTTGGATCATTGGGACATTGTGGCAATAATGTCTAATTTCAGTGTTCGAGCATAAGCATATTTTGGCAATGTCTAATTACAATGTTGGAACGTTGTGACCTTGTGAAAACAATGTCAAATCATATGTTTGAGCATTGTCACATTGTGTAAAAAATGCTGAATTACAATGTTACAATTGGGACAAAGAAATTAGGACAAATGGGCATACACAAGTTACATTCGGAGAATTTAAAAATGACTCCAAAGTGGTGCTAACTTCTCATTTGTGCAAAGTACAATGTTGGGACCCAAGAAGATTGGGATACTGGGATTTAGAGATTTAGGGATAGAGGGATGGAGGGATTGGGACATTGAGATAGTGGGAATGGGAAAGGTGTTTGGGACATGAGGGAGCACTGTGAGATTGAACACTAAACTTTGGCCACTGCTGGAATTAAAGAGTTCCATTTCATTATCAAAACGTTGAAGTCTTATAATTCACACTATTCATCTCTATTTAATGTTTTACTGAATCTAATTAACGAGAAACACGAAAAGAGAAAGAAGTCAAAAACAGAAGAAAAAGGAAGCAGGTTCCAAAAAATTATGTGTATTTGAGATTCAACCTCACCTTTAAGCCAAGTTCTTGGATTAAGTCCTCCACTCTTTGGGCTTTTTCTTTCATAGACATGGAACCATGGAGTCGCAATCGAGCGCTATAAAGAAGTGTTTCGCGAACTGTTAACATTGGAAAAAGCGCATCGTCTTGCATAACGTAACCTGGAAAATAGAAAACAATAATAATAACAATGTCAAATGTTAAACAAACTCCCAGCAGTGGGAGTTGCAACCAAATCGTGAATTGAGAAGAAGGGGAACAATAATAGGTATATTAATTATCCTAATACACAAAACAGAGAGAGGAGGATTAACAGAAAGAGAGAGCACAAGAAAGAGGGAGAGGGAGAGAGAGAAGGAGAGGGAGAGGAGAGGCAGAGGGAGAGAGGGAGGGAGATGGTGACGGAGAAGGAGCAAAGAAAGAGCGCGCGGAGAGAGAGAGGGGAAGAAAGAGGAATTAAGGTTTCAGTTTTCATTACCCGTCATTCTCCGAAACTGTTTCACATCCACCGGTTTCTTGTTGACCATAATTTCTCCCTCCAATTTTTTTGAACTGATTCTTCCTCCTAAAGCATCCAGAAAAGTCGATTTTCCCGCCCCACTTGGTCCCGCAACCGCCAAAATTTCTCCGGGATTTGCGGTACAATTGATTTTTTTGAGCAAATAAAGTTCCATATCTGTATTCTTTTCGAAATTGACCGAGTTCACTTGCCTCGAAAAAAGTCCAATTTTCGGAATTTCAGTTTTAATTTCAATTTTTGGAACTTCTTTCGAAATCGGAAACGATTTCGGAAAAGATTCTGTTCGTCTTTTTGGAACTTTGTAACTCAAATTTTTTACACTTATTTGAAAAGTTCTCGAATTTCCGTTTGGAGCGATAGTACTAAAGAAAAATAAACAAAAAAAAAACAAAAAAAACTTAATCAAAACAAAATTAAAAAAAAAAACATCAGACATTGGCTTTTTTTCTACTTTTGTAAGAGCAATTGGAAACTAAAACCATTCGACAGTCGGGAAGTAAAAATTGAAAATTTCCATTCTAGAAACTGACAAATACATCACTTTCTTTCTTTTTTGGTTTTATTTTTCTTTCTTTCTTTCATTTGTTTAGTGTCTCCCGCATCCCTCCCTCTCCCTCCCCCCCTTTTCCTTACTGCACCTTTCTTGAGGAAGATTAACTGTGACGCTCGTTTGGGTACAAATACGATTTGAAATTTCACTAATCGGAAATTTATTTAAAAACAAATCTGGGTTTTTCCCGATCAATTCCAAATCGTATTTTTCGTATTTTTCCCCGTCGATAAAATCGGATTTCAGTTCTTTAGATTCCCACAACTCGTCATTTTTTTGATTCATTTTTCCGAATCGTGGAAAATGGGATTCAGAAATGGTATTGTTCGAGGTCTAAGAGACAAAAAAAGAAAAAAAAAACATTTAAGATCACATAGATGTTTGAAAAAATCATACTTTTCTCCGAATTAGATTTATATAATAAATATGCACATATATAAATATATAAACATATACATATATACATATATATATACATATTTATATACATATATGTATACATATATATACACATATATATATATACATATATACATATATATTTACATATATATATATAATATATACATATTTATATATGTATATATATGTATATGTTTATATATTTATATATATATATACAAATCAAATACATTGTATATATAAATAAAGATAATCAAATCAGAAAATCAAAACCTACCTCCTTCGGTTGTGTCATCTTCTCACACTTTTGATTTTCTCACAAAAGTAATAGTTTCCCTTTTCTCGTTTGATGTGTTTTTCATAAAACCCCGGGATTTAAAAGCTGTGAGTTTCAGATTCTTTAATGACACTGTCTCCGAAATTCAACTGGAAGATAAAAATTTGTGGCGTACCTTTTATTTTTTTTGTCACGCTTACAAAGTCTTGTGGTGAAAGATCGACTACGAAGTTCCCCATTGAAGCGTCACACCAATGCTCCAAATCTAAGCCTACGGGTCCAAATAAAAGTACAGTACTGTACTGTTATTAATTTGAGCCAGCTAGTACAGTACAGTAGCTACGTCCACACCTACAGTAATATAGGTACGCTTTCACTGGTGTCAAATAAGGGTAGCGTAACCGTAGTTCTTTTCGGCAAAGATTTTACGGTCACCTTGTCCCGAAGGCACGTGACTTTGGCGACGTGATAAAAATTTAGTAGTAGTTCATCTTCGCACGTGTTCATCGACCAGGTGTAGCGATTCTACTGGTTCTGTGATGGTGCACTCACCTCCGTGAGGTGGGTCCACCAGTACAGAGGCGGCTGGAGAGATTGCTTCGCGGATGAAGTCCAGAGTACAATCGGACGGTATATGCTTTCTCCCAGTCCCTTGGAGAATCATAATCGTATCTTCTCTAATGTTGTTTTGAAAAAAAGTCACGAATAAATTGTACGGAATAGTACGGTAAGAAACAAAATTCTGTAATGTACCTCACTTTTTTTGATGTAACTGCACCCTAAAACTATTGAGGATGTACAAAACATGTCAATCCGTACTGACACTGATGGTCGTTTCGTACAGACTGTTGAAGTACAATCACTGTGTAATTAATGAAACGCACTTTTCTAAGGGTACGTCCCCATGTACTTATAGCTAAGCAAAAATTACTTTGTATTTTTGCGCAGATCCGACGGACCCGGAGTTCAGGTGTCCCTATATGTTACAAACGAAGTTGTCACTTAAGGGTGTGACGATTGTATACGTCGACAATGCCCGTGACGGCTGTCAACCATGTACAATCTGTGATGGCGCACCAAATTGTGAAAAAATGCTTTGGACGTCAGCATAACCTTGCGTGACATTTGTGATAGGATCTTACACAAAAATCAGAGTGCAAGATTACAGCGGAAGCATTCGCCAACATTCAAAAATAAAACATTGAGACAAGAGAAAGCTGTCTTTAGTTTTTGTACTCTAATTTTTTCATTACTCTAATTACGATTCGCGGTGTACAGTACAGTACACCGCGCATCGTTATTAGTGTCAAAGTTTAAATAGTGTGTAAGTAAATATACCGTCATTGACGCTAATTAAGAATTTGAAAATTAAAAAAAAATAGGTTTATTCTAATTTCAGTGTTCACGCTAATTTGGAACAGCAAAAATGGAAAATTTTCTGTACGATTATATACATTATTATATGTATTCGTACAAAATATAAAAAATCGTACACCGTAGTGAAATTTAAATATCCGTACATGTCAGACTTATTTACATGTCAGACCAATCCCATTTTTTTAGCGCACGTTCCTATGCGAACGCGTCCGATTTAATTCATTTTTTGTAAAATTTTCAACTAAAAAGGTACATTTATGTACGGTCTGACATCGACCGTACACCACACTATTTACATATTAATATACTTTCGTTCTGTACGCTAATTTGTCCGAAACCTCAATTAACGTCAAGGAAAAATTAAAATCACGTATACTATTTTTGGAAAAAAATCAAAATTTTAAGAACCCAAATTAGTGATCGTGACACTAATAACGATGCGCGGTGTACTGTACAGTACACCTTGAATCGTTATTAGCGTATAGAAATGATTAGTGTAAATAAAAAATTAGCGTCATTCATTCTAATTTAGTACCAGGAGACGTGGCGGATTATGGTCCACGCCTTAAATAGTGCAATTTATTATATTTAAGGTATCACTGTCAAAATTTTGGGGTGCCGATATAGCTTACATAAGGCTAATAACGATTCACGGTGTAGCTACGTCCACACCTACAGTAATACAGGTACACTTTCACTACACCGCGAATCGTAATTACAGTAATGAAAAAATTAGAGTAAAAAAACAAAAAAAAACAATTAGAGTAATGAACTCTAATTTATGTGATAGAACTTTTTCACAGGGGAAGTTTACTCTAATTTATTTAAGTACTCTATATTGGGTTATGTCGGCGATAAATTTCCGCGGTGAAATTATGAACACTAAATTATGCAGACGTACAAAATCTGTCAGTCCGTATAGTTTTGACGTCATTATGACGTTAGTATTATTTGTCGCGCTGAATGTCAGTTAATGTTCACATTGACGACGATGCTGTCGACGGACGAGAGTTATGCGAACGGCTTTTTTTCGATGTGATTGATTTTTCGTTTAGTGCGATTTCACATGCGAGCGCGATTCTATTAAATCATTATTTGCACCTTTTTACTTAAAAAAGTACAATTTTGCACGGTCGAACGTCGTCCGTACTCCACACTGTTTAAAACGAACCTATATTACAATTTTTTACGCTAATTAAACTTACCTGAATTAGAAAATGAAAAAATTAGAATCGTCTACTCTATTTGATGTCATAGAGTCGAAATTTCGAGCGACCGAATTAGAGTAATTTACTCTAATTACGATTCGCAGTGTAGTGTCAAATAAGGGTGGCGTAACCGTACTTTTTTTCGGCAAAGATTTTACGGTCACCTTGTCCGAAGGCACGTGACTGGCGTGATAAAAATTTAATATTGTTCATCGTCGCACGTGTCTATCTACCAGGTGTAGCGATTCTACTGGTTCTGTGATGGTGCACTCACCTCCGTGAAGTGGGTCCACCAGTACAGAGGCGAAAGAGATATTGCTTCGCGGATGAAAACCAGAGTATAATCGGACGGTCGATGCTTTCTCCCAGACCCTTGGAGAATCATAATCGTATCTTCTGTAATGTTGTTTTCAAAAAAGTCACGAATAAATTGTACGAAATAGTACGATAAGGTACAAAATTCTGTAATGTACCTCACTTTTCGTTTGATGTAACTGCACCCTAATACTAATGAGGATCATAGTTGTCCCGTGCGCATAATACGCACGAAACGAAGGAGCGAATACTACGCACGATACGCATTTAACGATGAAAAAAATGTTATAAAATGCGTACCTACCGATGTACTAGTACATTTCCGTACATTTGCGTACTATTTTCGTACATTTCAGTACTTTTAAGGGGTTTGAGGAGTTTTAGGGTACATTCTCGTGCGTTCTCAAATATTTATGTTAAATAGCCAACAATTATTCGTACATTTACGTACAGTGTCCGTATTTTTTCGTACTTTTGACGGTTATTATTTTGAGATTTTTAGGGTACATTTTCTTACTTTACCGTATATTTCAGTTATACGGACTTACATTTTTCGTACATCTACGTACGGCGTTCGTATATTTCAGTACTTTTAGGGTTAGTGATGGGGGGATTTTAGGGTGTTTAGGGTACTTCCCGTGCATGTCGTACATTCCGGTAAATTACAGTACAGCTGCCTTACATTATCTGTACTCCTAGGTTTTTTAGGGTACACATGTCGTACAACGACGTACATTTCCGTATGTTTGCCGTACGTTTTTAGGATTTTTAAGGATTTTTTAGGATTAAGGGGACGGTTTTCGTACGTTTTGGTACATCGTACAGCGAAAACTAACGAACGGTATGAAAGAAACGAATACTACGTAGTTTTCGGAAAAAAGTCGAAATCCGTACGAATAGGACAACTATGATGAGGATGTACAAAACATGTCAATCCGTACTGACACTGATGGTCGTGTCGTACAGACTATTGAAGTACAATCACAGTTATGTAATTAATAAAAACGCACTTTTCTAAAGGTATGTCCCCATGAACTTGTAACTTAGCGAACTTACTTTGTATTTTAGCGCAGATCTGGCGGACCCAGATTTCAGGTATCCCTATGTGTTACAAACGAAGTTGTCACTTAAGGGTGTGACTATTGTATACGTCGACAATGCCCGTGACAGCTGTCAATCATGTACAATCCGTGATGACGCACCAAATTGTGAAAAAATGCTTTGGACGTCGCATCACATTGCGTGACATTTATAGACGTCCAACCTTTCGACACTCTACTGCCCATGGAGCATGTCTATGGTTGAAGAAGTGCCGTAGGCTCATTATAATGATATGGTTGCTTTTAATTGTATAATGGATTTTAGTACAGCCGATGTGTACAGTAGATTGAGTGATACATAACAAAACCAATTTTAAGCGCAAAGATTATTTTTTTTTGTTATTTTGGCCGTGTAAAAACGAGGTAAGATTGTCGGATGAAACAACCTAAAAGATAAAACTTATTAGCCGCCATTGTCTGAGAGGAATAACATAATAATAATTGTGTTTTTTTTTAAGTCAAAAAAAATGCTTGAATAGCTCTAGCAATGGTCAGAAAACTTCACTCTCACTGTTTTTTCCCTCTTCCCACCGCTTAACTAGAGCCCGCTTGGTGGAAGAATGCGGAATAATGAAGTTTGAAGGCGTGGTGGAGTTTGAAGGTGCGGTGAGTGCGACTTGATGCGGCTTCAGAGAGTTCTCACCTTTTCGTGAAATGGCGTCGGAATCTTCAGACCACTGAAACAAAAATTTCCCTACTGAGCACAACCTAACAAAACAAAACAAATTGCGTACTTTGATGGACGCAAACGGACAGAACATAGCGGATTCTGTACTTTTCTTTGTCTTTGGAAATCGTTTGAATTTTTTTGAAAATTACGTCACGTGCGAATATAGGTTCCTATTTGTTTGTCGAAAATACTTTGTTTTAAAACACATCGCCGATGTGTTTTAAAGAAAAGTTTGAAGATGGCGATTTGTCGTGGTTGTGTGTTGAAAGACACATGAAGACAAATTTTTGTACATCCTAAGTTCGAGTATGATGCAAATTGTACTCTACAAATTTTCGATTTTTTCGTACGGTTGCAACTTAGGCAGTACGACGCTAAGTTTTACAAGAAAATGACAGAAAAAAAAACCCTTAATTATGCACATGGGGACATACCCTAAGTTGTACAATACTATACCATAATAGTGCAGTGTTGTATTGTGTTGTAATGTACTGTACTTTGTTTGTTATAGTAAGTTTTATTATTAGTCGGTTCATGTAATTTGTTGTTCGTGAATAGGGTCCACCGACTTTGTCATTGGTCTAGTCGTACCTTTTTGTGCATTGCGGCTTCGGTTCTCTTTTGGACATATTGTCACTAGCACTCTCAATATGGAGAGCCTTTATTGCGAAAACTACAGAAGTGCTACAGTACTGTAGCTTCAGTTTGTACATCAAATTTGACGATCGTGATTAGTAAAAAAATTGTAGGCACAAACATACATTAAAAAAATACGGTTTGCTAGTTACACAACATAAATTGTACTTCAACACTCCCTCTTAATTTTAGTCTTGGAAAGAGGTGAGTGATAACGCGGGAAAAAAGGTTAACAAGAAAAGACAAATTTATAAGAAAGTCGATGTTTAATTATGATAAGATGGGAAAATTCGGAAAATGTCCAATGTAATATCGAAGTAAAAAATTGTTTGTAAAAAGGAATCCTCTGTGACTAAGTGGGAGGAGGTCAATTGATATTTGCGTTTGGGAAAAAATATAGGTGAAATGTAAGAATTACAAGATATAAGTGGAAAGGGTGAAGTAAAAGGATTTGAAAAACAACCAAAAAACAATGGTGATGGAAAAATGAAAAATGAAAAAGGTAATGCAAGTGATATGAGTTTATGAACATAATGACAATGATTTGCAATTTTGTGACCTCCATAAGTGCACAGAAACTGCAGCTTACTTGAAGCCTTCTATGATAATTTGAAATGCCCTTCTTCCCTTTGAATCAACTGCCTCCCAAGTAGGCAAAGATTCAGGTTGCCTTCACCCCTGTGAAGGTTGGACTCCCCTAAACTCTATTCAAAAAAAATCATTGAAAACACCCTACCAGGCGATTAGATTTCAAATGGCAAAAATGCCACCTTTTATACAAGCTTTGAGAGAGAGAGGCGGCTACAAAAAAAACTCTAAGTCCTAGAACCCCTCTCTAAACCCCCTACTACTGATGTACGGATCCATTCAAAATACTGTACAGTACAAGAAAGTACAACTGGCGATGTAGTTCTTGTACGGCCATTGTACGATATGGCCATGGAGGGGACGCCTGTCACTTTTGGACTTGTCTCCTGGTTTCCTGCAAATCGTGTAATCGAATGACGAGGCGCCACGTGGCACCTAGTGACACAACGTCCAAAAACAGCCAAAACGTATATTCCAAAATGTCGG
This sequence comes from Zygnema cylindricum, assembly GCA_037447655.1. Taxonomy (NCBI): domain Eukaryota; kingdom Viridiplantae; phylum Streptophyta; class Zygnematophyceae; order Zygnematales; family Zygnemataceae; genus Zygnema; species Zygnema cylindricum. The sequence continues at coordinate 34,186 of JBBHKE010000169.1, read as the reverse complement.
CTTCAATAGGAGCCTTCCGATGTTAACCGGCTTTTAATGTGCGCCGTTCAAATTAGTCGACCGTCTGCATATAGAAATATTCTAACTGTCTCTATGTTTATAGTCCTGTAAATCCGTTAATCGGCTTAATCCGCCAATACTAGTGTAAATAATTATCACGCCCTATATATCTTAGCACTGGTCCTAGACTATATGACAACGCTACCGGCTACTGGCTACGGACTATAGGGATCAGGATCAAATCCTTGGTCCGTTAGTCTTTTTGCTAACTGCTAGTCTATCTTCCTCTTCTGGCTGCCTAAGCAGCCATGGCTCCATCTTTCTTTGACCAGTCATCAGTGACTACAATAAGTATGATAACAGGGGAGAGAGAGAGAGTGGAGCCTAACCATAAAAAAGATCACCTTTTACTATATATCTTGACCTAGAAAATACATAAAAGTCATTTTTCAAACCTCCCCTTATTTTCTAGTCACACTTTTCTTTAAGTCCACATTTTTCCCTACAATATTTTAGCTTAGGAAATGGAATAGTTTTGTCATCATGTTAGCCACCATTTCCCCATCTGGTTTGTACTCCAAACTCACAATTTTGTTCTCCACCTTTTCTCTTACAAAGCTTAGTCTTATATCCATGTGTTTATCTTTAAAGTGATTTTTTGGGTTTGCTACAATTGTTTTGGCAGCTTGGTTGTCACAAAACACTTTCTGAACTCTAACCTTCATGAATCGAAGTTCTTGCAAAAGTGACTTCACCCACATTAGTACTTTATCATGAGAGCAAGAAGCCATATACTCAGCCTCCATTGTAGACTGATTAGCCACCTTTTGCTGCTTGCTGCTCCCGCGGCATGCACCATTTCCAACATACAAAACATATCCGCATGTGCACCTCCTCATGGGAGCATCCCCATAAGTGGATTCACTCTAAGTGGTGATGTCAGTATTCTCCCCTCCCAGATGCAACCAAAGACCCCTGGTTCCTATCAAGTATCTCATAACCCTTTTAGCTGCCTCCCAGTCTCTCTTTCTAGGATCATTATTATCCTACTGAGGACTCCAACCGCTGCAGCTATGTCCGTTCTTGTACAGTTCATGAAATAAATCAGACTTTCTACGATCTGCTGCAACTATGTCCGATCTTGTACAGTTAATGAAATAAATCACACTTTCTACGATCTATCTGTAAGGGATTGACTTCATAAACTGTCTCTCTTCTGGACTCATTTCTTCATCAATGAAAACTACACCTCCTTCTACACTCCCATCACTTACTTGCTTCAAGTCCATGGGAGTGGTACAACTGTTTACCTTATCCATTTGAAACTTCTCTAACATGTTTTCGATTGCCTCTTTTTGAGTTAATCTGATTATTCTTTTCTCTCTTTCTCTTTCCATCTGAATTTCGGGGATATAGCTTGCCTCTCCTAGATCTTTCATGTCAAATCTGCTCCTTAAATCTTTCTTTAACTTATTTATCTTTTCCATGGACTTACTTAATACCAACAAATCATCCACATAGATGGCAATAAAAATTACTCCCTCCTCATCCTCAAACATGTAAATTGAGTGGTTAGAGCTGATTTTGACATATCCCATATTGGTTAGGAATTCATCCAGTTTCTTATTCCATTGTCTGGGAGCATGTTTCAACCCATACAAAGACTTTCTTATTCCATTGTCTGGGAGCATGTTTCAACCCATACAAAGACTTGATAACTCTGCAGACTTTACTCTCTTCTCCTTCTTCCACAAATCCTTCTAGTTGTTCATTGAAAATATGTTCCTCTAGCTCACCATTGAGGAAGGCTGTTTTAATATCCATCTGATGGATCTCCATGTCTTCCACTGCAGCTAGGCTAAGAGAATCATTACTGAGGGAAATAGTACAACTGGTGCAAAGGTCTCTTCCTAGTCAATTACCTCTTTTTGGGTAAAACCCTTTGCCACTAATCTTGCCTTACACCTCTCAATTATATTATCTGGATTTAGTTTCAGTTTCAACACCTATTTACACCCAATCGGATTTTTATCTGGAGGGCAATCCACTAATTCCCATGTATTGGCTTCCATAATGGAATCCATCTCATCATTAATGGCTCTTACCCATTTGTTCTTCTCTTGACTGTTTACTGCCTCTGAGTAAGTCTGGGGTTCATTCGGGAGTGACAGTTTTGTTACCTTGTTCATTGCCAATTTTTCTTGCAACCTTTTGCTGCTCCTTCGCCTTGCCTCAAACCCGAAGGCAGGAATGGATGGTAATTTGGGGTTTCTCTAAACCACTTTATCTGCTCTAAAATTTTGTGGTCTCCATTGACCCACAGAATGAGCAGCCTATGTAAAGCCTCTAGGATAATATTTTCCCCTTTTACTTTCCCGCTGAATAAGCGCCGCCCAGGCACACAAATATTCTGACCACTCTCACCCCTGTGAGGACAAGACTCCCCTGAGTCAAACGCAAAAAGAATCACTGAATTTGCTCACCTGAGCAGTAAGTTATGGCTGGTCAAAGATGACCTTTATAGTTACAAGCTCTCTTAGAGAGAGAGGTACCTAAATATTACTAAGTCTCGGTCTGCCTACTCACGACTACCTACTATTAAACCCTAGTCCAATAGGAACACTATAAAGTACAAGAAGGTACAATGGGCGATGTACTTATTGTACGACCATTGTACGACAAGGTCTACAAGGTGACACGTGTCATATCGGAAGCCATGGTTCCTCCTCCCATCTTCTCCGGTATCAAATAATGTGGCGCCACGTGGCACCGCGTGACGCTATATCCGTATGCCGCCAAAAAGCTCACTTCGCGTGGCGGCTATAATGCCGGCAATCCGATCAAAACATATTTTACACGGTTCAGATTCGCGTACATGCCGAAATTGCTCCTTTTGGTTAGTCTGCTGTTAATTAGCTGTTTCGTTAATGTTTATATATTTGTAAAACCCGTCAAGTGTATCGCTTCGTGACGCCTTAATGGTTAAGGCGATAAGCTACTTAGAATTCAGAGGTCACAGGTTCAAACCCAGACCTAGGCATCATTTTAGCCAAAATACCCTTAACTGCAAAAACTGCCACTTTCTAAATATGGCGGCAGCCATGGCATCATTTTAGCCAAAATACCCTTAACTGCAAAAACTGCCACTTTCTAAATATGGCGGCAGCCATGGCGCGCCTTTGATCCTTACTCTCGTTCTTTAAAACGAAACTAAAATAGGGAAGTGAACTATTAATTACCTCTTTTCAACACTCCCCTTAATTCCTAGTCACTTTTCAATTTTAATCCACAGTTTTCTCTGCAATAAATCAACTTAGGGGAAGGCACTGCTTTTGTCATCATGTCTGCAATAATTTCTCTATCAGTTTTATTAACCAGTTTAATAATTTTATTTTCTACCTTCTCTTTGATAAAGCTTAGTCTAATATCCCTATGCTTAGCTTTGAAGTGATGTTTCGGATTAGCTGCAATCGAGATAGCAACTTGATTATCACAAAAAACATTTTGAGTTCCAGACTTCATGAACCCAAGTTCTTCAAGAAGAGATTTAACCCACATTAATTATTTGGTGGCAGCACAGGAAGCCATGTATTCAGCCTCCATATTGGACTGAGCAACTACTTTTTGTTGCTTGCTACTCCAACAACATGCACCGGATCCAATTTGCAACATATATCCAGTCGTACACCTCCTTAAAGGCACATCTCCATAACTGGCATCACTCCAAGTGGTGATGTCAGTATGCTCCCCTCCCAAATGCAACCATAATTCCCTTGTCCCCACCAGATACCTCATCACCCTTTTGGCAGCCTCCCAATCTCTCTTTCTTTGTTCATTTAGATTTCTACTAAGGACACCTACAGCTGCAGCTATATCCGGACGGGTATAGTTCATAAAATAAATTAAACTGCCTACAATCTGCCGATAAGGGATATTTTCCATAAATTTTCTTTCTATCTCGTCCATCTCATCATGAATGATGAATATTCCTCCCTCTTCACTCCCCTCACTCACTTTCTTCAAATCCATGGGAGTAGTACATCCGTTTGCTTTCTCCATTTGAAATTTTTCTAGCATTTTACCGATTGCTTTTTTTTGAGTGAGTCTTATAATTCTATTCCCTCTATCTCTCTCCATCTGAATTCCCAAAATGTACTTTGCTTCGCCAGGATCTTTCATATCAAAACTGCTTCTAAGATCCCGTTTAGTTTGTTAATTTTATCTAAGGACTTGCTTAAGACCAACAAATCATCCACATAAATAGCAATAAATGTCACTCCATTCTCATCCTCAAATAAATATATAGAGTGATCTAAACTAATTCTGATATACCCCAAACCGGTCAGAAATTCGTCGAGTTTTATATTCCACTGTCGCGGGGCTTGCTTAAGCCCATAGAGTGATTTTATCAGTTTGCAAACTTTGTTTTCTTCCCCACTTTCCACGAATCCTTCCGGTTGCCTCATGTAAATTTCTTCTTCCAACTCTCCGTGCAAAAAGGCAGTTTTAATATCCATCTGGTGGATTTCCATATCCTCCGTTGCTGCTATACTTAAAAGGATTCTAACAGAAGGAAATGTGACTACAGGTGCAAAGGTTTCTTCGTAGTCTATCCCCTCTTTCTGTGTATAACCTTTTGCAACTAACCTAGTTTTGTACCTCTCAATGGTATTATCCGGGTTTAATTTAAGTTTAAACACCCACTTACATCCGATCGGTTTTCGGTCCGGTGGACAATCTACCAACTCCCATGTATTGGCTTCCATGATAGAGGCCATTTCTTCATTTATAGCTGTAATCCACCAGCTACTTTCTAGAGTGTTTATGGCCTCTAAGTATGTTTGAGGTTCATCTGGGTGAGACATCTTTGTGAGTTGGTTATTTACTTGTCTTTCTTGAAGTCGTTTACTACTTCTTCTTCCCCCTTCAAAATCGGACGCCGGTATGGAAGGCATCCTTGGGTTTCGTTTTGGGAGATTTTCAGCTTCCCTATCTTCCGATTCCGGTGTCTCATAAAGTTCCTCATCGGTTTCCACTTTGTATTGTGGCGTTGCCTCGGATGTTGTCCTTTCCTCCTTGTCCTTTGGTAGATCTGCAGATTTTTCTTTTTCTCCCTCTTCCCTCTCTTCATTTTCAAAGTCAAAGTCAGAAAACTGATCCGTTTCAAATCTGATTTTGACTTCCTAATTATATTTGAATGGATCAATGGACTTCTCTTCATTCATCACCACTATGTGTTTTACCAGAATTATATCTCTCTTTTTCAAGTCATACACTCGGTATCCTTTTGTGCTCTCATCATATCCTACAAGATATCCTGGTTTCCCTCTTCCCTCTAACTTCCATTTAGTCTTATCGGAATCCAAACTGTAGACCTGACTTCCGAACACTCTCAAACTAGACAAATCATGCTTGCTTCCTGTCCACCTCTCATACGGAGTTTCCTCCTTATTTGCTGAAGTTAGGACTCTATTTTTAATGAAATTAGCATAGTTCATAGACTTAGCCCAAAATTGCAGCCCTATCCTCTTGTCACTTAACATACTTCTGGACATATCACAACTGTCGAATTTCTATTTTCATTTTTTTTGTCCAAATTTTTATTCAGTTTCCATTGGCGGGCAGTTTGACCATTGTCCGTATAGGTTTCCCTCGTTGACTTAAAAAAAAAAACAAAAAAAAGGTAAGCCTTCTTCGTTTGTCTTATTATCTACCACGCACTTCCTCCCGTTGACTTTCACATATTTAATTATTTACACTCCCATATAATGCGACGACCTTTCAACTACTCTCTAGAATAAGGACCAAAGATATTTTTGATGACGTCACAACTTAATTAATGACGCGTGCCTAGCTCGATGATGACCGTACGATGCTAACCCTACGGGATACGCATCTCTAAGAACGAGGCAACAAAGTCCGTACCATTGTTAAACCATTTCCGCAATTTGTGGAACATAAATTTGTTTTTTTTTTCTTCTTTTTGTCCGTAGCACTGTTGAACCCAAATCTGTACGGGCAATGCCATTGTCGACGTCGCGAGGGGGAAATCCGCTTTTCAGAGCGTTGTTCCATTAGGCGGTTTCAGTAAACGTCGAAAATTCGTTTACTGAAGCCATCGTTCCATTGTGTCGGGTTAGTAACCGACATTATATTTGCGTAGCACACTTTTATTAGATGAATACGATTTTAAGAATCTTCAAAGAATCTCTGACGGCAAATTGTGACCACATATTTGTCCCAGCAAAGGTAAAAAGTGACTCGTACAACACACTGAATAAAATCTTGACAGCAAATTGTGCCACATATTTGTACCAGCGAAGGTAAAAAGTGACTCGTACAACACATTGAATAAAATTTGTACAGGAGGACGAAACATAAGATTTGTTAAACCGTACGAATATGTCAGAATGGTTAGTGGATGACAACAGAAGCGTGAAACAATATCCTCGTCAAAGATTTTCTTGCGGCTTCCGGCGGCCTTGCATCCTCCCTGGCGTAAGGCACATGTCATACGCGACGTGTACCCACCTGGTCGCGCGATCGTCGTAGATATTTGTTCACTTTTCCACGAGGCACGATGCTATACGTTCAGGCGCTTAGAATTGACCTACTCCGGGTCACTTGTTGCGAACTGAAAGTGTCAGACCACGGCGTATCCGATTATGCATCCAACAGTCTACGTTTACGCCCATAAACGTGGAGAATCAAATCCCTTATTCAGTAGGCTTATTTATCGGACTTTTTTTTTTTGGTACGGCACTGTATGAAACAGTACGACTTTCAGTAAACAACGACATTTTTCCCCTAATGGAACCTCACCCTCATAGCCTGTTCCCACCGGAAAAAAATTCACTTCCGCAACAAACGGGCGTTCAAATAATGTACGGATTTCCGAGCACCGACATTTTTGTTTTCGAAAAATTTCGGAAAACAGTACAAACTAACTTCCTCAAAAAATTGGGGGATATTGAAGTCGGGTTAAAGTACACCGTGAATCGTTATTAGACTAAAGAAATTATTAGTATCAATACCAAAATAGTGTCATTGATGCTAATTTGTGTATCCACCCCATCGTCAAAAAAATGTTTAATTGTAATTTCTCCTTAACGATGATTTAGGTATACAGGATCCGCCGCCATTACATATACGTTAAAATAGGTAAAAGTACAAAACCTGACAATCCGTACCACGAGGCGTCCTTGCCGTGAAATAAATCCATTACTCTAATTTGTGTTTGTTGCTAAACAATCATTACTCCATGCAAATTTATACACTAAAATAGGTGCATGTAAATTGGGTCGAATGGTACGGTTGTTGTCCTTTCGTTCACTTGTAAATACAATTGTAATAATGGTTTTTTTCGCACGCGTGAATATTACTACAGTAAAAGATGTGCCAGTACAACATAAGACAAACTGTACATTTATCGATTCCTTGTTTCGACCTGTAAAACGCAGTGACCGTATGATTTTAGTACGTTCTTTCGGTTCAGTTTATTAGTGTATGAAAGAAACTATGACGACATGCATTCTATGTATTGTTTCGTTTCATTTAACTTGCACTAAATTATGTGAACGATTTTAGTTTTCCTTGTCATTTTCGCGTGGATATCGAGCGTTGTATGATGTTAAATATGGACCGTTAACTTTAATAAGGTGCCAGTTGGGTTGCTTTATTAGAATTCATATATTGTAATACAGGCACTTAATTATAATGTGGATGCGTTTAGTCGCGTCAAACGTGTAGCGATCCTCTTTTTAGTATCATAGTTAATTGTAATTGAGGGTCTAACATATAACAAACCTCATTTAGGATACATTTTAATTCTAATTGGAGGTTAAATGCCGACGTCAGCTGGTCAGCCGCCGTCGTAAGATAATCATTGGTTGTTGCCGAAAAATGTGGCATGTTTAATGTCCACGTATTTGTAAAGTTGGTCAGTGATCGAAGACGACAATGGAAAAATCGTGTATCAGTGTTGCAACCCACGAATGTCATCTAATCAAATATTAGCCGTACAACATGTAATCTGGAGGTGTTCCATGGCGCTGTCAATATTTTCGGCAACGACGTGATTTTTGAAATATTTAGCCAAATTACACCAAATTATATGTGTTCCCGCTTTTATTTTCTCGTTTTTAAATATTTATAACAGTGAGGGTTTAAAAAACGTTCAAATTTTGAAATTTTGACGTGAATGGCGTTTCCCTCCATTTTTACCGCGCAAATTCAATTTTGCTTGCATCTCTTCTACTATATAAAAGCATCTGTGAAAATGACAAGCACATTACCAACTCTCTGTCTTCATTTTCTTTTGTTGACATTCTTTTCTTTTGCGGCTGCTCTTTCATTTTGTTCATTGAGTGATATTCCGAGTTTGGAAGTATGTGGACCCTCACTAGGATTTGGGGTGCCAACTCTGGCAATAGCATCACTGTTCCCCACAATCCACAAACTGAACACGATACGGAAGACGAGAGGATCAACGAGGAAAACAAGTTTACAAACGAGGAATACGGCGAGAAGAATGACGATGAGAGCGAGCAGAAAGTGGAAACGTCGGTTGATCCGGCGGCGATCGTGGATGGGTTTTTTTCAGTCCTCAGGCAATGCGATAAGACGTGTTACCCATCGAAAAATTCAACACGTGCCACCAAGGTTACTCGATTGTGAGTAATAAAGTGGATGTTGAAAGATTGCGAAAAGAACGGGTCGAATGAACTCATTCCAAGGACCATGAGGAAGTTTTCGGAACATTTTACCGGAGTGTACGGTAAAAGTAAGCAATATCGTCATACCTTACCCCATGTATTAAATGGTTTTATTGCACCACTTAAAACGCTCTTTTAAATTAAGTTTCGTTGTGACTTTTTAGTAATTGCATGTTTTACTGTTGGACCTCCGTCTTCCCCTCTCAATATATGTCATAATCACACTTTTCCTCCACATTATTGCGTGTTTTTTATTGTTGTCAGATGGTCAGTATTTTGTTTGGCATTTTTTGGTTTTTCTCCTCCACGTGTCGTACGATTTCGTTTTAGGTTCATCGTTTTATCAACGACATTGCCTTGTATCGCGGTAGACGACAACATCATGTCGTCGCTTCAATGATGGGCGCGACAAAATTACGCCATGTACAGTAACACCTCGTTTGGACGAAAGTTTAAATGACGGCCAAAAATGGTTCGGCGTCATCGACGACACGAGGTTAGAAAACCCAACGTTGGTATTCTCGAATGAAATTCGCGAGTGACGACATTGTTTCGTCGAGTCCCTGTTGGGATACCCGAATACCACTAAATAGACGACGACATTTTGTCGTCACTTGAACATCCCTTTGTAAGTCGCAAGGTCAACGTTTAAATAGGTTCGGAGTGAATAGTGATCTACGCCCGACTCCTCACTATTTTAGTAAAGGCGTTGGATAAAATGAGTCTTTTAAGCAGTTTTTCTCACTCCTAACTGTTTACCTACTTAATTTCCAGGTAACGAGTAATTTTTTTTCTTCATGGAGGGCATCCGACGACCATGGAAACGTCTTCGCTCTGCCATTTAGCGACCCATTCCTCCAAGGCCAACAGAAACTGAGGTGGGGGTGCAATTCTGTGACCTCCATAGGTGCACAGAAAATTGTAGCTTACATGAAGCCTTCTAGGATAATTTGAAATGCCTTTCTTTCCTTTGAACCAATTGCCTCCCAAGTAGGCAAAGATTATAGTTGCCTTCACCCTTGTGAAGGTTGGACTCCCTTGAGCCCTATACAAAAAGAATCACTTAAAACGCCCTACTAGGCGATTAGTTTTCAAATGGCAAAGATGCCAGATTTTATACAAGTTCTCATAGAGAGAGGCGGCTATCTACCAAAAAACTCTAAGTCATAGAAACCCTCCCTAAAACCACTACTACTGATGTACGGATCCAATCAAAAGATTATACAGTACAAGAAAGTATAGCTGCCAACGTACTTTTTGACGACCAATGTACGACATGGCCATGGAGAGGACGCGTGTCACCTTTGGACTTGTCTCCAGGTTTCCTGCAAACCATGTAATCGAATGACGAGGCGCCACGTGGAACTTGGTGACACATCGCCCAAAAAACAGCCAAAACGTTTATTCCGAAATGTCGGCTTTAATAGGAGCCGTCCGATGTTAACCGGCTTTTAATGTGCGCCGCTCAAATTAGTCGACCCTCTGCATATAGAAGTATTCTAACTGTCTCTATGTTTACATTCCTATAAATCCGTTAATCGGCTTAATCCGCCAGTACTAGTTTAAATAATTATCACACCCTATATATCTTAGCACTGGTCCTAGACTATAGGACAACGCTACCTTCTACTGGCTACTTATTATAAAGACCAGGATCAAATCTTTTGTCCGTCACTATAGGGACCAGGATCAAATCCTTGGTCTGTCAATCATTTTGCTAACAGCTAGTCTATCTGTCAGTCATTTTGCTAACAGCTAGTCTATCTTCCTCTTCTGGCTGCTTAGGCAGCCATGGCTCCATCTCTCTCTGAGCAGTCATCAGTGACTACAATAAGTATGATAACATGGGAGAATGAGAGTTGAGCCTTATCAATAAATATATCACCTTTTAATTTATATCCTGCAAATAAAATACATAAACCTCATTATTCAACACTCCCTTTATTTTCTAATCACTCTTTTCTTTAAGTCCACATTTTTCCCTACGATATTTTAGCTTAGGAGATGGAAATGGTTTTGTCATCATGTCAGTCGCCATTTCCCCATCTGGTTTGTACCCCAAACTCACAATTTTGTTTTCCACCTTTTCTCATACAAAGCTTGGTCTTATATCTATGTGTTTAGCTTTAAAAGGGTGCTTTGGGTTTGCTGCAATTGCAATGGCAGCTTGGTTGTCACAAAACACTTTTTGAACTCCAACCTTCATGAATCCAAGTTCTTGCAAGAGTGACTTCACCCACATTAGTTCTTTAACAACAAAGTAAGAAGCCATATACTCAACCTCCATTGTAGACTGAGCAACCACCTTTTGTTGCTTGCTGCTCCTGCAACATGCACCATTTCCAACATACAAAATATATCTAGATGTGCACCTCCTCATAGGAGCATCCCCATAACTGGCATCACTCCAAGTGGTAATGTCACTCCAAGTGATGATGTAAGTATTCTCCCCTCCGAGATGTAACCAAAGACCATTGGTTCCTATCAAGTATCTCATAACCCTTTTAGCCGCCTCGAAATCTCTCTTTTTAGGATCATTAAGACTCCTACTGAGGACTCCAACCGCTGCTGCTATTTCCGGTCTTGTACAGTTCATGAAATAAATCAAACTTCCTACAATCTGTCTATAAGGGATTGACTTCATAAAGTGTCTCTCTTCTGGACTCATTTCTTCATCAAGGATAACTACACCTCTTTCACACTCCCATCACTTAGTTTCTTCAAGTCGTTGGGAGTGGTACAACTGTTTGCCATATCCATTTGGAACTTCTCTAACATGTTTCCGATTGCATCTTTTTGAGTTAATCTGATTTTTTTTTTCTCTATCATTTTCCATTTGAATTCCCATGATATATCTTGCCTCTCCTAAATCTTTCATGTCAAATCTGCTCTTTAAATATTTCTTTAACTTACTTATCTTTTCCATGGACTTACTTAATACCACCAAATCATCTACATAGATGGCAATAAAAATCACTCCCTCCTCATACTCAAACATGTAAATTGAGTGGTCAGAGTTGATTCAGACATATCCCAGATTGGTTAGGAATTCATCTAGTTTCTTATTCCATTGTCTGGGAGCTTGTTTCAGCCCATACAAAGATTTGATAAGTCAGCACACTTCACTCTCTTCTCCTTCTTCCACAAATCCTTCTAGTTGTTTCATGAAATTCTCTTTCTCTAGCTCACCATTGAGGAAGGCAGTTTTAATATCCATCTGATGGATCTCCATGTGTTTCGCTGCAGCTAGACTGAGGAGAATCCTTACTAAGGGAAAGCGTATAACTGGTGCAAAGGTCTCTTCATAGTCAATTCCCTCATTTTGAGTGAAACCTTTTGCTACTAATCTTGCCTTATACATTTCAATTTTATTATCTAAATTTAGTTTTAATTTAAACACCCATTTACACCCAATCGGTTTTCTGTCTGGAGGGCAGTCCACTAATTCCCATTTATTGGCTTCCATAATCGAAACCATCTCACCATTAATGGCTCTAACCCATTTGTCCTTCTCTGGACTGTTTACTGCCTTTGAGTAAGTCTGGGGTTCATTTTGGAGTGACAGTTTTGTTACCTTGTTTGTTGCCAGTTTTTCTTGCAGTCTTTTGCTGCTTCTTCGCCCTCCCTCAAACTCGAAGGCACGAATGGATGGTAATCTGGGGTTTCTCTGAACCACTTCATTTGCTCCCCTATTCATGGAGTCAGATTCTTTTTCCTCCTCGTCTGAGTGAGCTGGTAGTTGCGAATCGAATAGTGACTCGCTCTCAGTGTGAGTTGCGTTTGAATCTGTTGTGATCTGGTTATTCATGCTGCTTTCAAGCAGATTTGAATTTACTTCAATTTTTGATTCGAATCTGACCCTGATAGTTTTTGAATACTTGAAGGGATCAGATTTCTCTTCATCCATCACCACTAGATGTTTCACCATAATAATGTCTTGCTTTCCTATATCATACACTCTATACCCTTTGACATCTTTATCATACCCCACTAAGTATCCAGGTTTTCCCCGAGCATCTAGTTTCCAGTTAGATTTGTCAGTGTTCAAAATATATACTTGGCTTCCAAACACCTTTAGATGAGACACATCTGGCTTCCTATCGACCCATCTCTCATACGGTGTTATCCCTTTGACAGCTGAGGTAAGAACTCTATTCTTAATATAGTTTGCATTATTAATAGCTTCTGGCCAGAAACGTCTTGCTATTTTCTTATCTCTTAGCATACTCCAGGCACTGTCACCTAAAGTTATGTTCAACCTTTCAGCTATACCATTCTGTTCTGGATTATCACGAACCGTCTTTTGGTGTTGCACTCCCTCATATTTCAAGAACTCTTCAAACTGATTAAATGTGTATTCCCCCCCCATTATCACTCGTAATTCTCTTAATGGGAGTTACATGAAGCTTTTCACTCCAAGCATTGTATTTTTTAAAGTAAACCGGTGCCTCAAACTTTGACTTAAGAAAAATAACTCTCAAGTATCTAGACCAATCATCAGTTATAGTGAGCATGAATCTTTTCCCTCCCACTGAGGGCACTCTGGTTGGCCCCAAAATATCTGTGTGGACCAGATCCAATACCTTTTCTCCTTTATGTGTAGCTGATCTGGGAAAGGGCAATCTGTGGGCCTTACCTTGGGAGAATCCGCCACAATCACTCATCATTTCATTATCTCCAAACTCAATACTTTCCACTACTCCCAGCTTTTTCATTTCTTTCAATCTGTCTAGATGCACATGACCCAAACGTTTATGCCATATCATCATATCAGAGACACCAACATAATAAGCTCTCTTCTTTTCATTACTCTGGTTCAACCTCAACATTTCTTGGCTGCCCTTCTCAGCTTTAAAGTAGATCTCATCATCATACTTAGCTGTAAAGACTCCTTTCCTAGTGTATGTCTCAAAGTCTTTGTCATCCAAAACAGAATTTGAGATAACATTCTTACTTAGCTGAGGTATGTAAAGCACATCCGAGAAAGTGACTATCGACGTATGACCTTCCATTAGTACTTTCAGATCTATCGATCCCACTAAGTCAGTAGTCACTACTCTCCCATCCTCGTACTCTATCTCTACGGTGGGAATCTTCATCACCTTTGTAAACAATTGTTTTTCACAACACATATGTATTGAGGCACCTACGTCTATGATCCAACCTTCTTCCGGAGCTTCTCCGACACCTCTGATCACACACTTCTGCTTCCGTGGGATCTTTGTCTCCTCCAACATCTCATTGAGGAGAAGTTCACCGTCATCCTCTTCACAAATCTCTTCCTCTCCGAGTTCTCTGTTCACTTATGTAGTCACAAGTGCCTTTTTCTTTTCACCAAAAGATCCACCTGTATAGCTCCCTTTGAGCCTTAGCTCAGATAGCTTGGTGCACTCCGCCATGTAGTGACCAGGTTTCTAGCAAAAATGGCAAAGTCCTTTCGGAGTCCTTGGTCCTCTTGGTTGATTTCCAACTTCGCCAACATTTCCATAAGGTTTCTTCGGATCCTTATTCCACCGATCTCTTCCGCTGGCCAGAGCTTGGACGCTCTTTGCACCTCTTCAAATCTCAATGGTGTTCTCTCGGACAAGGAACATTTTGACAACCGCGCCCCATATCCATAGGTTGTCATCCAGATCTTGCACCCGATTGACCACATTCTCGTAATCCTCTGGTGTTGAATTTTAAGTATTTTCTAGGACTAGAGATTGTAAAATAAAAGACAAAAGAGGAGACACTGACATCTTGCCTCTAACTCTTCACTAAAGTCCCCACACTTGTCGCAGTCACTAAAGACTTGAGGAGGAGTTAGATCTATGGCTGCGTAGGCTGTCAAAAGAGGACAGGAAGGCAAATCTTGATAGAGTTACCTAAAATGTTTGATAGACCCGAGATTTGATTCGGGTACCTGCCGTCTGTCAAAATAGCCGGAAGCCTTAACCTATAAGTCTAGGATTAGTTGTAGGACATAATAGGTTTGATAAATATTTATTTTGTCACACGTAGACTAGTTCATTTAACAAGATATAGATACGTAATGCATAGATACAATTTTTGTACGATTTTAATGTATTATATGAAACGTATACCTCGCATTTGTTTCGAACACAAAACAAATACCCCGCGTATATTTTCAACGGCTAAAGTTGTGTCCGGTTTTGATCGGACGGCCACGATAGGCGCCACGATCACGGAATATGTACTTTTGGCGTTTTACTGTCATCGCCACGTCATGTGACACGTGGCGCGACAACGTTGGATTGCGACAACTCCGGAGATTACGGGAACAAATCTGGACATGGCATGTGTCGACATTTTGGCCATGTTGTACGATAGTCGTACAGAAAGTACATTAGCACATGTACATTTCTGTACGACACAGTAATTTGATTGGTGCTGTACGTCAGTAGATAGAGTTTTAGAGAGAGATAGGACTTAGAAAATTTAGTAGGTAGCAGCCTCTCTCCGAGAGAGCTCCTATACAAAAGGTCATCTTTGACCATTCATAACTATCAATTTACTTGACCATTTTCAGTGATTCTTTTTGTTGCAGACTCAGGGGTTTCCAGGCTACACAGGGGTGTAGTCGGTCAGATTTTTTGCTCACCAGGGTGGCTTCTTTTCTAAGGGAAATTCAAAGTGGGTGAATGTGTCCAAAACTCATATTCTAACTTTGCATTCTGTGGTGGAACTGAGAAAACCGAAAGTCTTATTTCACAAGGGCGAAGCTATAATGGGTTTTTGACTGTGAAGGGGTTAGTCATTTGGGTTAATATCAACTTAGAGTTGGCACTATCTAGATTAGCTTCTTTTGGATCTGCAATTTCTGTGGGGAATGTAGCACACATAGTTTCAGGTTATGGGCCCACCATCTAGGGTGCCTATCTTTGATGGAACAGGCTTCACTTATTGGGGATTTATGATAGAGGGATTGCTTTTCCAGAAGCACTTATGGGGAATTATTTCGGGACAAGGTAGGTGTCCTCCACTAGGCTTTGGAGGAACTCACTATGGAGAATCATCTGGGGTTGCCCAGAATATCAACCGAAGTTCAGATGCAACGGAAGGTGAAGGGAAAAACCTTGCCGTGGATGGGGAAATAGGGGAGAAGGAAAAAGGGACACGTATGGTGAGGGGAGCTAGGCTTTCAGCTATGGTACCATTGGTAGGGACTACAACGGAAGGAAATGACATCAAAATATGGGAATACAAAAACACTATAGCAAAGCATCTCATACTTAGAAACGTGTCTAAGTCCATAGCTATCACTCTTATAAACTTAACGAAGTCTTCAGAGATATGGGAAGCACTAAGTCAGATTTATAAGAGTGAGACTATTCAGAGGCAACAATAAGTAAAACAAGAAATAGATGCTTATGTTTATAAAAGCGATAGCAGGGTAAAGTTTTGAAATGATATTTTTGCGCTAAATGTTGAGTTTGCTAGTGCGGGATATGTAGAATCTAAGGAGAGGAAGATTAATACACTACTTATAAAACTACCAGATGAGTACGAAAACATCATTTGTCGTATGCAGCCATTGGATGGCTCCTCATGGACTTGGAGCTTTACCATGTGGATAATTTTTGTGAGGGAAAGCACTTTGGAGCTTCCTAGGGGAAGTGACAGAGTGAATGCATTTACAACTGGTGGTGATTGGCGGAAGTGTGATGAGAGGAATGGCGGTGACGAGCGGAAGCGTGATGAGAGGAAGAATGACAAAGGTAAACCATATCGGAACTTTGGTAGAAAGAGAGGGAGAGGAAAAGAAACGATAGCTTTGAAAAAGAAGGTTTGCTTCTTTTATAGGTAACCGTGTCATTATATAGAGGAATGCTTTTGTTTGGAAGAACTTAGAAGTTGGAATGTGGATGAGGAGGAAGAATGGGAAGAGGAGAAAGAGGATGAAGATATGTTGGAGCTTCTCCGCATCGGTAGTATGGAGATGGGAGAAAAGCACACAAAAATTCCACGTAAGCAATAATGTGCTTTTGGAGGTATAAGGGAAGTAAAGAGAGAGGAGATACTTGAGGGAGTTCAAAATATTGAGGATAGTTTCATAGATATTTTGGAAACAAAAATTTTGTCGGAAAGGGAGAATTCAACGGATTCCGAAGGAAAGGGAGAATTAATTATAGATGGGGTTTTAAAAGACAGGGGAGAAGAGGAATATTTAATGAAAGGTTTAGGGGATGAGATTTTTTTATTGGGAATAAAATTAGAAAGTGATAGTGGAAAGAATTTTAGGGGAGAGAGTAAGGAAAGTTCAGAAAATAGGGTGAGAATCATGGATAAAAATATGAGTTCGAAAGATGTAGATTTTACGAGGAACTTAGTGGGGACTCTTGATTTAAGGATAAATTTGGGGGGGAATGGTTTTGACATTACTAATGGGAGTGATGCCCTGTATAAAGGTGTGCCTGTAAAAGGGTTAGCATCTGAGTATGTGTTGCAAATTGGGGATGGGGCTGACTGTTGGAAATGCAAAAGGGAAAGTGGATTTTGGTTGGATGAAAAGGGGAGGAGGTGGATAAAATCTTTGCTCAGATTTATGAAAAGTGGCATGCAAAATAAAATGTATGATCAACAAGATGAAATTATTTTTGGTCATCTAATACACTTTCTTAAATATAAAGGTATTCGCTTGAAGCTTCATGAAGGAAAAAGGAAAAAGGAAAGGAAAATATATATAAATGTATTTGTTGTTTTTGAAGGGAGTTGAAAGTAAAGTAGACTAGAAAATAAGGGGAGTGTTGAAATTTAAGTATTTTCTAGGTCTAGAGATTGTAAAATAAAAGACAAAAGAAGAGACACTGACAGCTTGCCTCTAACTCTTCACTCAAGTCCCCACACTTGTCGCAGTCACTGAAGACTTGAGGAGGAGTTAGATCCATGGCTGCCTAGGCTGTCCAAAGAGGAGAGGAAGGCAAATCTTGATAGAGTTACCTAAAATGTTTGACGGACTCGAGTTTTGATCCGGGTACCTGCCGTCTGTAAATTAGCCGGTAGCCTTAACTTATAAGTCTAGGATTAGTGGTAGGACATAATAGGTTTGATAAGTATTTATTTTGTCCCACGTATACTAGTTTATTTAACGGGATATAGATATGTAATGCATAGATACAATTATTGTACAATTTTAATGTATTATATGAAACGGATACCTCGCATTTGTTTCGAACACGAAACAAATATCGCGGGTATATTTTCAATGGCTATAGTTGTATTCGGTTTTGATCGGACGGCCACGATAGGCGTCGCGATCACGTAATATGTACTTTTGGCTTTTTATTATCATCGCCACATCATGTGACACGTGGCGCGACAACGTTGGATTGCAGCAACTCCGGAGATTACGGGAACTAATCCGAATATGACATGTGTCGACATTTTGGCCATGTCGTACAATGGTCGTACAGAAAGTACACCGGCACATATACTTTTCTGTACGACACAGTAATTTGATTGGTGCCGTACGTCAGTCGATAGAGTTTTAGAGAGAGATAGGACTTAGAAAATTTAGTAGGTAGCAGCCTCTCTCCGAGAGAGCTCTTGTATAAAAGGTCATCTTGACCATTCATAACTATCAATTTACTTGACCATTTTATGTGATTCTTTTTATTGCGAACTCAAGGGAGTCCACGCAATACAGGGGTGTAGTCAATCAGAGTTTTTGCAAGCCAGGGTGGCTCCATTTTAAGGGAAAGTCAATGTGGGTGAATGTGTCCAAAACTCATATTCTAACTTTGCATTCTGTGGTGGAACTGAGCACACAGAAAGTCTTATTTCACAGGGGTGAAGCTAAAATGGGTTTTTCATTGTCAAAGGGTCGGTCATTTGGGTTTATATCAACTTGGAGTCGGCACTATCTAGATTAACTTCTTTTAGATCTGCGATTGCTGTGGGCAATGGAGCACACATAGTTTAATCTGATAGCTTCATGATCAAGGTATTGACCTTTGTTTTCGTGGTTTCTGTCCAACTAGCACTCTCAAACTCCATATACAAAGATGCCAGATCATTGAAATAGTCCAACATCTTCCTCCATTTGTAAGTGTACGTATTCTGTTTCTATTCAGCCAACTGTTGCTCTTGATTGGTACCGCTTATGTAAATATCCACCAATGTCATGCACAGATCCGCAGCCGCCGCTATGTGAAGATGAGATGTCGCCAAACCTTGAGTGAGATCCATATGGATGAAGTACCTTGCTGCCATGTTCTTGTAGTCCCATGTTTGTGAATCATTCTTCTCAACTTTTAATACCGGTGTCTCTATAGATGGAGCAATAGGAGTTATTGGCTCCCTCCCTTTCTCTAACAGACTGCTTTCCCTTTCATCTGTCTCTTTCGTGGGAGCAGATGATATCTTTGAAAATCTAACTCCGTCAAACCTTAATAGAGTCCCAGAAGATGGACGCCTCACTTGTCCACTCACTATTCCCCAATACCGTTTTTCACACAATGCACCCGCCATCATCGTTTCCCAATAGATGAATCCTGTTCCGTTGAAAATGGGCACCCTAGAGGGTGGGCATATTACTTGCAATTCTAGGACCTCCATAGGTGCAGATAAAATCCAGCTTACTTGAAGCCTTCTATGATAATTTGAAATGCCTTTTTTCCCTTTGAATCAATTGCCTCCCAAATAGGCAAAGATTCTAGTTGCCATCACCCTTGTGAAGGTTGGACTCCCCTGAGCCCTATTCAAAAAGAATCATTGAAAACGCCCTACCATGCGATTAGATTTCAAATGGCAAAGATGCCAGATTTTAAACAAGCTCTGAGAGAGAGAGGCGGCTATCTACCGGAAAAACTCTAAGTCCTAGAACCCCTCTCTAAACCCCCTACTACTGATGTTCAATCCAATCAAAAGATTGTATAGTACAAAAAAATACAGCTGCCGATGTACTTCTTGTATGGCCATTGTACGACATAGCCATGGAGGGGACGCCTATCACTTTTGGACTTGTCTCCGGGTTTCCTCCAAATCGTGTAAACACAACGTCCGAAAAACAACCAAAACATCTATTATGAAATGTCGGCTTTAATAGAAGTCGTTCGATGTTAACCGACTTTTAATGTGCGCCGTTCAAATTAGTCGACAGTCTGCATATAGAAATATTCTGACTGTCTCTATATTCACAGTCGTGTAAATAAATTAATCGGCTTAATCCACCAGTACTAGTTTAAATAATTATCACGCCCCATATATCCTAACACTAGTCTTAGACTATAAGACAACGCTACCGACTAATGCCTACTGCCTATAGGGGCCAGGATAAAATCTTTGGTCTGTTAGTCTTTTTGCTAACAACTAGTCTATCTTCCTCTTCTGGCTTCTTAGGCAGCCATGGCTCCATCTCTCTCTAACTAGTCATCGGTGACTACAACAAGTATGATAACTGTGGAGAGAGAGATTGGAGCCTGACCATTAAATAGATCACCTTTTAATTTATATCCTGACCTAGAAAATACATAAAACTCATTTTTCAACATGATTAAAAAAAGTTGAAAAAAGATGTTGAAGGAATCAATAAGAGAGTGAAGGAGAGAAAGTGATTTCAAAGGAAAAATGTTGCAAAAGAAAATGGCCCAATGGTCTAATGGTTTCTGGTTTATAGATGTGAGGATAGAATGATTTGTGTGAGAGAAAACAGGTTTGCGTGATTTTTTGCCGTTTTGTCACAGGGAATCAAATATGAGTGCGCTTTTTCGTGTCAACACATTTGGCTATTTTTCTGTACAAAATAACTAGCTATTTTGATATGGACTCACATGTTTCGTACATTACATTGTGTAAAAACTGCCAAAATTTCAATTATTAACGCTAACAACACCACTTATATTAACGTACAATTAAGTTATTATAGGCACTTTCCCATGTGATAAAGTAAGGGTTTTTTTCTATTGTTTTCCTTCAAAACTCAACCTGCAACAAAAAAATCTGCAGTAGTACCAAAACCATGAAATTACCAAAGTAAAATTTGTAGTGTTGTGTATCAGTAAAAAAATTATCGCAATAACACCAATACCGATAATTATTGGTTATCGAACTCTCAAAGGTCCCGATATATCAGTCATGGAGCAACAAATTCCATATCGGCGATATCTTAAATAAAATATAGTATGCATACAATAGTGCTTTATAATATAATGTATTATATTATTGACTTTGTATAGCGTGGTATGCCACGTGTAAAAATTTGTTCCGTGCGCTGTTTAACTGAAATTTATTACAGACAGCGCTGCACATAAATGTTGACAAATTTAAAATAACAGTTTATAGTTCTAAAATTATAGCACTGAAACAAGAAAAAAAAAATACATTGTAAATTTGTAAAATCAAACTTTTTCGAAAACCAAGCAAACAGTCGAACAAAGCAGACGCCATTAACTGCCATTTATAAAAAAATAACAGTCAAAAGGACATTTTGGAAGGGGTACCCAAGTAAAACCCCCTTAAATTAGAAATAATGAAAGAAATATCACAATTTTTTACCGAAAATCGGGGGAAAGGGGGTCCGCGGCGTCCGAGGAATAACACGTACAGTTGAGTGTACTGGCCGTACATTTATCTGTACGGTCCGTACAACTAGTGCCAATAGCTATCGATATCAGTGTTATCGCCAATAATAACGGATAAATATCAGGTATTTATTGGCGATAACACTCATAATGATGTATCGTACCAATATATCGATTATCGGCTACCCGAAAAAAGGCCTATATCGGTTACCGACAAATCTTTACCGATACACAACACTAAAAATTTGTGTCAACTTTAAACTTTAAATGTACCGCAATTTGTAGTGTTGTGTATCGAAAAGGATTTGCCGATAACCGTTATGGGCCTTTTTTCGGGTAGCCGATAATCGGTATATTGGTACGATATATCGTTATCGGTGTTATCGCCGATAAATAACCGATATTTATCGGTTATTATCGGCGATAACACCGCTATCGATGACTATTGGCGATATTTGTACGTACCGTACATATAAATGTACGGCCAGTGCACTCAACTGTACGTGTTATTCCCCGGACGCGCCCTACTCAGAACCCCTATCTACTGAGGTGTCTACCAATCAGATCACTGTATTGTACAGTTGTACAAGCACAAAAATTACAGTAGCCGCCATGAGGTCTGTACAGTTTTGGTACGGATCCAGTAAAAACGATGTACCTTTCACATCCAACGCCATGGCCTTGTCCCTTTTTTCTTTGGGATCCAATAGAGACTTACCACGTGTCAATCTGTCGGCTTTTTTGGCATAAGTCGCCAAAAGAGCCATTCCGGGATGTCGGCGCTCATGCTGGCCGTTCGCTCGTATTTTCTTATTCCAAGTCGTCCGTTCGATTCCGGCGGCGCGCAGAATGTTTTTTTGGGTCCGTTGTACTTTCTGTCCGCCGTCCTTTTTCAGTTCCATTTTCACCAGTTTGTAGGTACAATTTCGTACCTTGCCGTAAAATTTCTGTTCAGTTAACCGGCCAGAAAGTACTACAAAGTGCAACGTATCTTTTCGTCAAAGTCCATACATTTCCCGTAAAAAACTGTACATTTCCCGTAGATTTTCCGTTCAGTTTACCGGACAGAAAGTACTCCGCGTTTTTTTTCGATTTTTTTTAAAGTCACGAACTAGTCGTAGAAATCGGATAAAAGGATAAAATTGCACGAACAATTATGGTTTCAGTACTATAGTTTTAGAACTATAAAGTATTATTTTAAATTTGTCAACGTTTATGTGCTGCTCTATCCGTAATAAATTGCAGTTAAACAGAGACGGAACAGATTCTTATGCGTGGCATGCCATGCTATATAAAGTCAATAATATAATACAGTATGTTATAAAGTACTATTGTATGCATACTATATTGTTTTTAAATTATCGCCGATATGGAATTTGCTGGTCTCATACCGATATATCGGGACCTTTGACCGTTCGATAACCGATAACTATCGGTATCAGTGTTATCGCGATAAAATTTTTACCGGTACAAAACACTAGCAATTTGTCACCTAGCGCGTTTCGACCCACTAGTGTGTGATTAATATCGTACTACAGGTGGTTTCAACGATTGCGTCGCGGATTTGAAAATCGATATATCCGACGGTAAAGGTTTACGTCTATAAGCTTTTTCGAGAATCCAAAAAAATCTACAATAAAAAGTTTCCACGAAGGGATTATTCCGGACCGCCTTCGAAGCTTTAATGCATAGATGTTTCATTCGTTAAAAAAATCAAAAATTTTACGATTATGCATTATTTTTAGGGTTTTTTCACTTTTCGTAAATTTCGTATACTTTTCGTGTACGGATGGATTGTACGGATATAATGTACGGAATTTATAAAAAAAGGTCAAAAGTACACCATGAATCGCTGTTAGAGTTAAGAAATCGATACAGTTTCCCATGCTTTTAGGGTAGCCGCGAAAGTCTGTGTTCACATGTTCGACGCCTGAATATGTGAGAACACGTTCTCGCGATTTTCTCTCGTCTTTTATGACTCGTAATCAAATTTCATTACTCTTTTCCATGCGACGCACTCAATTTCCCCCCGTCGACGCCATTATCTGACAAACTAATTTTGTACGTCTGTACAAAATAATGAGCAGTTTTAGTACGGACTGACACATTCTCCCTCGTCTTTTTGACTGGAATCAAATCTGAGTACGATTTTCCGTGCGACACACTCAATTTTCCCTTTTGACGCCATTCTTTGACACTTATTTTGTTTGTCTGTACGAAATAATGAGCAATTTTAGTACGGATGTACACATTTTTACATTACACTATCTATTAATATTCGACATTAGAATAATTAACGCTACTGTAGTTGAACAATACTAATGTTGATGTAAAGTTTTTTTGAGTTAAATTTCATTAACTGCAATTTTTTTACGTACATGCGCGTGATAGGCAATGACAAAAATAGGGAGCACTCTCCTTCGTGCTAATAAAAATCTCGGTACTTTAATACATGGGTACATACCCTAAGTTGCAGTAGTACTTTTGATGAAGTTTTTTGTATTTTTATTTTATAAATAAGTCAAAGTCGGTCAACGCATTTTAAAAAATGTGAAATTTTGAATAATGCGCATATGCATTCTTTTTCAAAATACTTTTCCGTGCGCATAGTACGAATGAAACATCTATGCTTTAATGCGTTGGAAAGTACCAGCACGCGTCAAATGTCAGAGTTCTTTCAAACGGACGAATGAGGGACGGAGAAAAATTTCGACTGACGTTGCCTAAAACGTAAGTTGGTGCACTCCTTCCGAATCCAACGCGACAAAGGATAAAGTACATCGGACCCAGTCGATCGAAATCCAGCAAGACAAGGAATAGTACATCGGTACACATTCCTCTTTTTAATACAGTTCACGAGTGACGTGGAATTTATGAAGATTTTTTCTCTTACGTCACACATTTTACTGTATGCTGACACGTGTGTTCGCGATTTTTCTCCATAATGATCTTTTATTACTAATAATTAAATCTAAGCATTAGCGTGTTGACGCCACTCACTTTCAAGTGGACGCCGTTATCTGACATATTTTATGTACTTTTGTTGTACAATAAAAGGTACAGTAGAGTAAAGAAAAAAGGGCGCAAGATATTCAAGCCATAAGACAGAGAATCGGAATACAGTTGAAAGTACAGTGCCAGCTTTCGTCCAATGACGGTCATTTCAAACGGACGAATGAGAGACGAGAAGCGCTTTGACATCGCCCGCCGCGAAAGCACCCATTAATCCGTTTGCGTCCTCCCGAGAGTCGTCGTACGCCGCCAGCAAAGACAGGTATCTGGCCCGGTGACGTCTTCGTGGGCCAATTCGAAATGTGTCGAACCGGCATCCGCGGGAGTCTCCGCGAGGTTATCCGGCGGCCGGCGTTATTTTTCTCGACTCTCCGCGAGTCTCCTCGTTTCGGCCTGTACCTGCCGTCTGCCGCCGTTTGCTCTCCGCGGGAAGCAGTATACCGTATAGTTTCCGTGAATTAGCCGTTCAGTTTACCAGACAGAAAGTACATCGCGTTTTTTTCCGATTTATTCAAAAGTCAGGAATTATACGTTTTAATCGGAAAAAAGGAAAAAATCGCACGATTTGATCAACTATGTTTTAAACCGTTCAAAAATTTGATGCGGAGTCCGCGCCTGAAACCATACTGTATGATAGGTCAAAAGTGCGAAAAGTGCGAAAACAAATGGAAACGCACTGTACAGTAAACCGTGAATCGTTATTAGTGTTGATGTTTTATCGTCTCTTTAAACAACTTTTCTCCGTACACAAATGTCGGTTGTTAGATCTTACGGTTGCGATTGAAAGGCAATATTCCCAGCTTCCGATTGGCGGTCTCAACTTAAAACTCGGACAGGTGTGTACGGAGAAAAGATGTTTTACTTGGCGAAAAAACTATTAACACTAATAGCGATACACGGTGTATTGTACCGTAATGTGCAGAGACGAGCAGAGATAAACAGTGACATCAACGCTATTATGCATTCACGGACTCAAAAGCCAACGCCCAACAGCATATTAAGTTATTAACGCTAATTTGGATATACACATTCCCGTAGTATAGCTGGCGTTCACATGTCGATGTTTGGCCATGTGAGAACAGGTTCGCTTGATTTCCCCCGTATTTATCACTAGGAATCAAAATCTGAGTGCGCTTTCCCGTGTCAACGCCACTCACTTTCTTACATTCTTCCTTGTGTCGACGCCGTTTTCTGACACTTCTCCAGTTTTTCTGTACATTTGTACGGCAATACGAATTGTTACCTTACGAAATGACACTATTTAAATATTCCTTGAACTAGAGTAGATGACACTAATTAAACCGTACCAATACAACGTTAATAAAGAAACTAGTGCTAGTAATTCTATTTTAAATTCACGGGTCGTTATTTAGAAATTAACACTAATAGCGATTCACGGTGTAACTAGTTTACCGTACAGTATACGCGCACTAAACTGTTACCCACATGTTTCGATTCGTTTTCACACATTTGACGTTTGGAACATAGTTCAAAAGTGGCTGAATGTAGGCCCATACAATATGCCTATTGTATATAAAACATACAATACGACCTTAAGACCCATATTGTATTGGTCGCAAAATGAAAAAAATAAGTAACAAGGGTTGAGTTGTACATCGATCGATTGAGAATTAAACGTCATGTCTAAATTTTGAAAAACATTCGGATAAAAAAATATTTTTCTGTGAGTTTTGAGGTACTTTTTATTTAAACCGTCAGATTTAGACGATCGGACGGTCGCTGATCAAAGTAGCGATCTAAGAAGACCACATGAAAAGCCCATAACACAACTTGCGATATGACTATCTATCATATTAGCGTCTGCAATTTTGAAGGCCACACTAAATAAAGCCTCAAATTGACCAACCAATTAGTATGGGACGGTTGCCCGTCCGCGTTTTTTTTTTTCCCGGTTTTCTTTCCTCTGGAATGTCATCCTACGCCATGTCAGTTCGCTAAAAAAAATCGTCCGGCGGCGTGCGCTGTACTATGATCATACGTCAGATTCGTACGTTCGTACAAGAGTGTGCACAACGCACACACATACATTATGCCTACTCTACGCGAGTTTTGTGCAAAGTTTTGTGAGCCTACCAAAGGCCTACCATAAAAACGCCTACTTTTGAACTATGGTACAAAACGACGAAGAGATTTAGTACGGATTGACATATTTCGTACATCATACTATTTATATACCTCCTAAGCAGCATGTGACACTACACCGCGAATTGTTATTAGTGTCAAATTCACTAATTTGGGTTCTTAAAATTTTGATTTTTTGCCTCAAATAGGATACATGATTTTAATTTTTCCTTGACGTTCATTAAGGTACTGTACAAAATAGCGTAAAGAACGAAAGTATAATAATATTTAAATAGCGTAAAGAACGAAAGTATAATAATATTTAAATAGCGTAAAGAACGAAAGTATAATAATATTTAAATAGTGTGGTGTACGGTCAATGTCAGACCGTACATAATTGTACCTTTTTAAGTGAAAATTTTTCAAAAAAAGAATTAAATCAGACGCGCAAGCATAGGAACGTGCGCTCAAAAAAAGGGATTAGTCTGACACGGAAATTAGTCTGACATGTACGGTAGTTTAAATTTCACGACGGCGTACGATTTCTAATGTTTTGTACGGATACATATACTAATGTATATAATCGTACGGTGAATATTCCATTTTTGCTGTTCCCAAATTAGCATAATGCCGAAATTAGAATACACCTTTTTTTTTTTAAATTTAAATTCTTAATTAGCATCAATTACGGTAAATTTTCTTCAACACTATTTAAACTTTGACACTAATAACGATTCGCGGTGTACAGTACAGATGTATAGAAATCTGCCATCATTGTCTTGAAGGTAAGGGCATGGTGGGCATGGGAGAGAGAAATGGAGAAAGAGTTGAAACATAAATGAGAAGGGAATCATGGCAAAAAAGAATATGGAAGCAAAAGATAAGACAAAAAGGGAAAAAAGAATACAAAAGGAGAAGCAAAGGGAAGAAACTGTCTTGAAGTTCACATTGTCCTGAATTTCCATTTGTTTTTAATTTATGCATCTTTTTAAATAAATAGTCAATGTAAACAACCAATTTTATTTACCACATTTTACTTATTCGGTTACATTTTTAATTTACGTAATGCCTATCTTAATCACGTCACATCTAATTTGCAAATTTTTACATGAATACGTAACATCAAGGGATGAAGTGCAAAATCCGCATTGAAAACAGTTGGAAAAATCAAAACTTATATTTTTGCATTATTTTGTAAACAATCCAGCGTGATTTTTCAGCTCTTGGGACCAATTATGATACAATTATTGGTGTGAATCAAACGTGATATTAGGGTCAAATTAGAAATCAGAGAAAAGAAAGCGAGAAAAGTTTTAAGTTTTTGTTTAGAAGTGGAGAGAAAGTAGGAGGAAAAACAAAGAGTTATCATACACAATAACCTCTTCAAATATTTCTCACATTAAAAGAATAGTACTATTTTTTACAAACAATTCTGTGATTTATTTATTTTTTCCTTTTTTTGTCTCTTAGGCCTTGAACAAGACCAATTCTGAATCTCATTTTCCACAATTCGAAAAAATGAATCAGAAAAATGACGAGTTGTGGGAATCTGAAAAACTGAAATCCGATTTTATAGACGGGGAAAAATATGAAAAATATGATTTGGAATTGTCCGGGAAAAACACAGATTTGTTTTCGAATGATTTTCCAATAAGTGAAATTCCAAACCGTATTTGTACCCTAACGAGCGTCACAGTTAATCTTCCTCAAGAAAGGTACAGTAAGGAAAAGGGGGGAGGGAGAGGGAGGGAGGGAGGGGGGAGAAGCTAATCAAATAAAAACACTAAAAACAGAAAAAAAAAAGTTGATGTATTTGTCAGTTTGTAGATTGGCAATTTTCAAATTTCACTTTCCGACAGTCGAATGGTTTCAATTTCCTATTGCTCTTAAAAAGTAAAATAAAAATCAATGATTTTTTTTTATTTGTTTGTTTCGTTAATTTTCTTTCGTTTGCATTTTTTTTTTATTCTTTTGTTTTGTTTTTTTGATTCGTTTGTTCTGATTCTGTTTCAGTACGATCGCTCAAAACGGAAATTCGAGAACTTTTCAAATAAGTGTAAAAAATTTGAGTTACAAAATTCAAAAAGGACGAACGGAATCTTTTCCGAAATCGTTTCCAGTTTCGAAAGTTGTTCCAAAAAGTGATATAAAAAATGAAATTCCGAGAATTGGACTTTTTTCGAGACGAGTGAACAAGGTCAAATTCGACAAGAACACCGATATGGAACTTTATTTGCTAAAAAAAATCAATTGTACCGCAAATCCCGGAGAAATTTTGGCGGTCGCAGGACCAAGTGGGTCGGGAAAATCAACATTTTTGGATGCCCTGGGAGGGAGAATCAGTTCAAGAAGTTTGGAGGGAGAAATTATGGTCAACAAAAAACCGGTGGATGTGAAACATTTTCGGAGAATGACGGGTAATAAAAACTGAAACCTTAATTCCTCTTTCTTCCCCTCTCTCTCTCCCTCTTGCTCCCTCTCCCTCTCCCTCTCCCTCTTCTCTCTCTCCCTCCCTCTTTTTCGCGCTCCCCCTTTCTGTTTCTCCATCTCTCTGTTTTTTCTGTATTGGTATTATTAATACCCCTTCTTCTCAATTCGCGATTCGGTTGCACTCCCACTGATTTTGTTTAACAATTGATATTGTTATTATTATTGTTTTCTCTTTTTCAGGTTATGTTATGCAAGATGATGCGCTTTTTCCAATGTTGACAGTTCGTGAAACATTTCTTTATAGTGCTCGATTGCGACTCCATGGATCCATGTCTCTGAAAGAAAAAGCCCAAAGAGTGGAGGACTTAATCCAAGAACTTGGTTTAAAGGTGAGGTTGAATTTCAAATACACATAATTGTTATGATTCGCTGTGGAAATGAATTGTTACGTCTAGCGTGTCGTGTTTGTTCCAGTTTTACTGGTTCGTTTTACTTCAATGTTTGGATTCAGTTTGGCGTCATTTGATTTAAGTTGGCGTCTTATGAGTTGTTAGTTGTTTCGTCCGTTGCATATTGTCCGGTACGGTTATGATGTTTTTTTGTGCGACGTAATGTTGTGTTTCGCTTTCAGTGCGCGCCATTCAGTTTCGGCGCACAGTGTCTGTATTAGGCGCACGTTCGTCTACTTTTGGCACATCTTCATCCGCAGCTTTATCACTAAGTGTTAGTGGTAGTTTTATGTCGGTCAGGCAGAAGTATTTTTAGTGAGGAGAGTTGTGTAGTTTATTATCATCAAGAAGAGAAGGAGAAAAAACATGTTGTAAGAAAGTCTTCAATTAAATATATTATTGATTGAGGAATTCTGTGGGCTCCTATCTGAATGCTTCCGCATGCGATTCTGATTGACTGTTCTGTAGTAAACCGTGCTCCATTTCTAACAATAATAATTTGGAACCTGCTTCCTTATTGTTCTGTTTTTGACTTCTTTTTCTCTTTTCGTGATTCTAGTTAATTAGATTCAGTAAAACATTAAATAGAGATGATTAGTGTGAATTGATGTAACACAACTCTTCAATTTTAGCTATGGCCAAAGTTTAGTGTTCAATCTCACAGTGCACCCTCATGCCCCAATATACCTTTCCCATTCCCACTATCTCAATGTCCCAATCCCTCAATCCCTCCATCCTTAAACCCCTAAATCCCAACATCCCAATCTCCCAGTGTCCCAATATTGTACTTTTCACAAATGATAAGTTAGCACCACTTCAGAGTCACTTTTAAAATCTCTGAATGTCGAAAAATGAGTATGCCTATATGTCCTAATTTTTTTGTCCCAATTTCCTAATATATCAATGTCTCAACAATTTCCTAATATATCTGTTCCAGTTTTTCTCTTCCAATGTCTCAATGTTCCAGTTTTCCTCTATCCAAACTTCCCAATGAGCAAATGTCCCAACATTGTCTTTACGTTAAAAACCACTATGCCAAGAACTTCTAATGCTCTCCCCATCGCACAATTCCACTACCTCAATCCCACCATCCCACTATCTCAATATCCCAACATTCCGATACCAATTTCATCCCACTACACAACTATCCCAATCTCCTAATCTACTTTCTCACTATGCCAATGTCCCAATGTTCCGTCAACATTTTCATTCGACAATGCGACAGAGTCGCAATGTTGAAACATTTTAATTTGGCATTATTGACACAATGTTCCAGTGTTGAAACATTGTAATTCCACATTTTTTACACAATGTGACAATGCTCAAACATATGATTTGACATTGTTTTCACAAGGTCACAACGTTCCAACATTGTAATAAGACATTGCCACATGCTTATGCTCGAACACTAAAGTTAGACCCCTTATTGCCACAATGTCCTAATATTCCAACATCGTAATTCGACATCAACATTATAATTAGATATTGTTGCATAATGTTCCAACCGTGTTATTTGATGGTGCCACAATCTCTTAATGGTACTAGTGTTCCAACATTATAATTTGACATTGCCACATTTGATATTGTGCAGGCGGCATCCGATACTCGTATTGGAAACGAGGACAGGCGTGGCATATCGGGAGGCGAGCGCCGCCGAGTTTCAATTGGTGTGGATCTCATCCACGATCCTCCCGTTCTCCTATTGGACGAGCCGACATCCGGCCTCGACAGCAGCGCGGCTCTCAATGTGGTTGAAGTCCTCCATGATATGGCGGTCCATGGCCGTCGAACTATCATTCTTTCCATTCATCAGGTAGGAATTGCTGGCTACTACTATCTTTCCTAACGAGAATTTTGGAAATTATTCACAAATCAGCGAAGTTCGATAGAAAAGGAAAGTACAATTGGAAATTCACATGCTTAAAACGTAAAAAGTACACAAGATTCATGTCTTTTATATAATTTTTTTTCACAAGCTTGAAATATTCAAGTGGAGAATGATCCGATTTGGCACCCAAATTGAATACTAATATACGTGAGAATTTCTTATGTGCTTAGGCCACCTTCTAACATCTACACTGCGCTAACTGCCCGGTGTTTAAGTCCTAAATGACTCACCTAAATAGTTATTTCTCGCTCTCTCTCTCTCTCTCCTTCCTCTCTCTTTCTTCCCTCTCTGCATCCTCTCTCTCTCCTCTCTCTCTCTCTCCTAGGTACGCCACATTCAAATCAAATACTTCATTTCGACCTGTAATAGAGAGAGAAGAAGACTTTATTGCATAACTGGCGATAGGAAAACCATCTACGTACAGAGCATGGTTCAAAAGGAAAGGTTTTTGAAGGCCATAAAACTTAAGGGTAGACATAACATTTTTACTAACTAAAATAAAGAATCATCGAATGCCGCAAATCATTATGGTACAATGAAACAAGATAGTACCGTAATCCGTACAATATATGCTACCAAAAGGTAAAAAGTACAAAACGCGGATAGGACACTAAGGGACTAGACACGATCCTAAAAAACTCTAAAACATCCCTAATAAGTAAAAACAAAACATTCTCGTAATAGAGTACATAGTAGAAAGTGTACTCTCCGATACCCTTTCCTCCTTTCCTTTATTTCTTTGTTTTTTCCGGGAATATCAATTTTCCAGCAAGAGGACTATTCCTCCCTCATTTTTCGCCATTCTTTTGTCATTTTTTCTTCTTTTATTTTCAAACCATGTCATGTTTTTCCACATTTTTATCTTTTTTTTAACGCAGCCGAGTTTCCGTATTCTCGAACTGTTCCACAACCTTCTCCTTTTATCGCAAGGATCCGTTGTCCATCACGGAACTTTGGACGCATTGGAACAACGGTTCCATAAAGCGAGGGAAGTCGTTCCTCCACATGTGAACGCTTTGGAATATGCGATTGACGCTTTGGACCTTCAAGTGGGTTTTTATTCCTCTTGTTTTTTTTTGTTTTCCTAAATTTTCTTCTTGTTTTCCTTTGTTTTCTCCTACGGTCTTTTCTTTTTGGTTTTTCTTTTCGCCTACCTAGGATTTCTTCTTGATCCTAGAGAAGTGTTTGTATTTTATGATTTCCAATCGTTTGCATTATGTTATTTCCAATCGTTTGTACTATGTTATGTTCAAGTGTTGATATTTTATTAATTTGCAAATGGTAACAATATTTTGTGTTTTTCAATTTTTTTAGCAATGCCAAAAGTTGAATCCTGAGGAACACAATTTAACAAAATCGGGTGAAATTATCAATGGACCGTATTTGTCGGAAAAATTGCGTACGGTTTTTATGGAGGAAAATCCTTCTCTTTCTTTTAATAAAAAAGCTGAACAAAGTTCGACAAATGGAAGTTGTATTGATGAATTGGAAAATTCCAGTATAAATGTTTTACTTGTTAGTTTTGCGTGCACACCCACCCAAGAAATATGGATTATCGCAACTCGATATTACAAGGTATCATTTTTATTTAGTACCTTCTTTTTATAGCTTCATATTTCTTTATGGTTTTCATATTTTTTATTGTTGATATGTTTGTTTATTTTCATTGTTTACTATCCTAATATCATTATCATACGCAAGAAATAACGACTCTCGTGACTCGCTATTATAAAGTATCGTTTCTATTTAATACGTTTTTATTGTATTTACTATTCATATTACTAATTCATGTTTTTAATTGTTACGATCCTTATATAAATATTTTACGCGAGAAATAATAGCTCGTTATTTTAATGTACTATTTTTGTTTGATGTTTTTTTTTTTATTGAATGTTTTTTTTTATTTCAAATTTAAATATTAATCGTTTTTCAAACTCAAAATTCCCCTTATGCCAGATTTGAATTGCTTTTTATGTTTTGAACCCAATTGTTTTTTTTTTATGTTTCAAACTGAAAATCTTTCTGTGATCCATTTTTTTTTTCCCATATTCCAAATTCAAACAACTTCCGTGTTTCAAACTCATAATTTTTCCCATCTTTCAAATTATTATATTTTTTTTTCTCTATAGTCGACATACGAATATCTTTGATGTTTCAATTGTTTTTTTTTTTTCATTTCTATGCTTGAAATTTTAAATTTGTTTCTATGTTTTGAACTCAAAATCTTCTTATTTTTCAAACTTTTTTTTTGTGCTTGCACGTTCCA
Source organism: Zygnema cylindricum (assembly GCA_037447655.1). Lineage (NCBI taxonomy): Eukaryota > Viridiplantae > Streptophyta > Zygnematophyceae > Zygnematales > Zygnemataceae > Zygnema > Zygnema cylindricum. The sequence continues at coordinate 821 of JBBHKE010000169.1, read as the reverse complement.
AATTGTAAAAATTTACAGAATATTTTTCGGACGAAAGAACTTTTTCTCGTAAAAGCTGCCCAGGTTTCGGTTTGTGGACTCGCTTCGGGAACTCTTTTTCTCAACGTAAAAAACAATCAAACGGGACAGATTGTAAGTTTTCTCTCTCTCTTGCTTTATATCTCTTTTTGCTTCACATTTGTTTTTATTTATCCATGTTTCTTTTTTTGTTACATTTGTGTTACACTGAAATTTGGGAGTTTTTTCCTAAATGTAAAAAATAACCAAAGGGGATAAATTATAAGTTTACTCGATTTTTTTCATTTATGGTTTCTTTTTTTGTTAGAGATGTTTTTTTTCTGTTGTTTATGTTTCTTTTTTGAAGGAAAGAAAAAAGAAAAAAAAGCATTATAGTTAATTAAAAAACAAAATATTTCTTTGTTGAAAAATGTTTACAGGAACGTCTCGGATTTCTCGCCTTCTCTTTGGCATTTCTGCTGACGTCATCGATTGAAGCTCTTCCCCTATTTCTCCATGTAAGTTTATTTATTTACTTCTTAAATTGAAAGGCCTTTTAATTTGCTTTTTTTAATTTTTTTAAATTCGGAGGCTTTTTTATATTTCTTTTTTTTCTCTTTATTTTTTTGTTAGAAAATTAACAGGATTTTTTTTTACTTCAAATATGTAAATGGTTTTTTTACTCCCATCTAACTCTAACCTTCCCCCTCCCCCTCCCCTTCCTCCCCATTACTTTCTCTCTCCCTCTCTCCCTCTACATTTCTCCTTATCTAACCCTACCCTCCCTCTCCCCCCCTCCCCCCCCTCCCCCCCCCCCCCCCCCC
>JBBHKE010000168.1:0-35735 GCA_037447655.1 Zygnema cylindricum | reverse complement strand
GGGAGGGCTGGAGGGAGAGGCTGATTGGCGGAGGGAAGGGTTAAATTGAAATATACCTCAGAGTCGACTTTCTTCTCTCCCTTTTCAGCGCCCGCCAACGACGCAAAGACGACATTTTGTCTTTTAGGAAAACGACAAAAAACATGATTGCCACGTGGCGCGTGCGCATTCGATCCTGTACGGAAGAGAGGTTTTCCCGCCGGGCCGTGACAGCTGGAAGACTGCCACGTGGCGGGAGAAGAGAGAGACAGAGAAGACATGGATCCCCAAGCGTGTTAGAAGGGAGAGAGAGAGAGAGAGAGAGAGAGAGAGAGAGAGAGAGAGAGAGAGAGAGAGAGAGAGAGAGAGAGTTGTCACGTCACCTCTCCTAGTAAACGGGGATGATTTTTTTTATCCAGATTTGATATTCCCGCCAGCAGAGATAGAAATTGTCGGTTCCGTACAGTTAGGGCAGCGCTGGCGGTTATATTGACACCTAGAATTTCAAATGCGCACATTTTTTTTATCTCGTACTATAAATGTCATGTCGTACGAAACGGCCAGAAATCTGAAAAGTGCGTACTGTACTCAAAATGACTGAGGGTGAATTGAATCTCCTTTGGAGTCAATTCTTCAGTTGCAGAGTGAGTTTTGGTATGTAACCTAAAAAAAAATATGAAAAAAATAATAATATTATATAATTTCACCTAAAATAGTAAAATGGCGCCCGATTGGTCAGTTGACGGTGGCCACTTTCAATTGGCATAAAAATAATTTATTTTCGAAAAATGCGATGGTAAAACTGAGCATGATTGAAGTGTACAATTGTTGACAACCATCTCAAGGTAAGAAATGAAAGTTACCACATACTTCAAGCATAAAGAAAGCTACAAAAGAATAAAAATATAAAATCGTAAGCTAAAAATAAATGCAAAATAATATTAGCGATGTGTTGTGAGGTCCTCTAAATTCAAATGATTGACGAACACTGTCCCATAATAAGTTATTAATTACGAGCCCAACGTCTCGAAAAAAATTGAGAGCCAATAGTACCACGTCGTTAGCCAAGTCTCAGAATGAGTAGTCCCATTTCATTAAGGTTATTACATTTCAAGCCTCAATGCGTTATGTAATTTTCCTTGTGAGGAAATATGGGATCTCATAGGTTAATAACAACGTCACATACGTATCTTTTGACAACTTGCAAAACTACAAAGAGGGTTGTGGTTGCCTTTGGCTTGAAAACATGGCAGGAGTATATAGGTTTCTTCATGGTTGGCTTTATACACAACTTTGCATCCCACCGTAACTATGACATCCCCAACCATGTCGTTTGTTGTTTCCTTCCCACTGTGCGGGTCATGGAGCAAATGGACTCCTTGCTCATCCATAGGTTGATAAATAATAGATTGGGGCTTGCATACGAGGGAAGGTTGCGACATCCCTAGGAGTAAGCGGATCCTTTGAGAAAATTGACAAAGAAGCCAATCGGAGCATTAAGAAATTGGTGCATCAACAAGCTACGCTCTAACCTATAAAGTTAAACAAGACTGGCGTCAACCACGTGTTTCAACCGGAGTGGGCACCTTGAGAGGGTTTGCAAACTTAACGACTTTACCTTATCGATGACAAGTTATTGCGCCCGTGATTGAATTATCATGACGCCGGAAGAGAAGGGAGGTGCTTGGTTTTGGGCCTTAATAGGTAAAAGGGAATGAGTCGGCAATAATGATTGTTGAAACGGCAATAAACCTTAGCCAACTTCAAGCGCCACACAAGCCGAAACAAGAGTGTTTTATAGATGAAAACATGCAGTGAGTCCATAGGCAGGGTGTTGTTGCTATGACGACCGTATGAATTAAACCCATATCCCTAAAAGAGCCTGGTAAGGTAACTTGCCTTACTTTTAGCGAGTCATCTTTTCAGGTAATAAGAAATACCTTGACCGTCAAGCTGATGTAAGAACATAGAGATACAACTATCAACACATGAAAGCGAGGACATGAAAGAGGAGGTGAGAGGCAGCGTGGGCATTAAGTACAATGTGCGTTGTGGAAAACAACGAGTTAAGATAGCGAAAGCCGCTTGTGAATGGTGAAGTTTTGTAAAGTCCTCAAATTGGGCAAGCTCATCCACCAAACTATCCCTAACAAACTTGTTCACGAAAGGAGGGGCTCTTACAAGGAAACTTAAACCCTTGATGCCCTCTTGAGGGCTACAAATAGGCACTCCCGACGCGAGAGGGAATTCCGAATACATGGCACCAACCGACTCATCGAGCTAATTTGACTTAAAGACCTATCTTGGTTGTAAAAATGATGAAAGAGAGTAAAGGTCCCTTTATTGCTTCATTGATTGTTCACTCCAAATTTTTCTTACGATATAGTTCACCTACAATTTTTAGTTACCGAAGATAGAATCAGTCTACTGCATTTTTCCTTTGGAAAACGTTTTTATCAACCATTGCCATTTTTTTTTTTTTACCTCCCACCTGTTGGTGGCGGCCTTTCCACGTGCGTTGTCAGAGAGAGTTTTAGCGGCCGTCGGTACGGACAGATTTTTTTGACGGGCTTACGTGAACACCCCTCATTACACAGAAAGGGTGTCAAAAGTGTACATCTTCATACGGATTTGTTTTCGAGGTGTTCCCTAGCAATTTGAGAGGTGTCCACCTAGCAATTCGAGAGGTGTTCCCTAGCAATTTGAGAGGTGTCCACCTAGCAATTCGAGAGGTGTTCCCTAGCAATTTGAGAGGTGTCCACCTAGCAATTTGGGGTGTCCTCCTTGCAAGTCTCGAAAAGTAATCAAAAGCACTGTACGGTATTCCCTGTTATTGCTACAGTCGTCTTCTGAAGCTGCTGCCTGGTAACTTCGTTTCACGATAAACCTCGCAACCCTAAAAAAAACTTCGTTTCTTAAAATATGTGAACCCTAGAAAAATTTGCAGCTTTACAATCTGCGAAAGCTAAGTCATGGCGTCTTTTGTAAAAGAAGTCTTGCAGTAAAGCAGATGAGCTTCAAAACCTTATCCTCGAGTTCTTTTGCGTATTTAAAACTGCATACAGAAAAAAAACAACTATAATCGATTTCTTTTTTCCATAATCCTCCTTAAAATTTTTTGAAGTTCCTTAAATCTCTTTTATATTCCTTGAAAATCCGTTAAACTTGTCGAAATTCCCGTAGAACTCTCTAAAAACTCCTTGAAACGCTTTAAAGCTCCTGTACGCTCGTTAAAAAAATATTAAAAACTCTCAAAAAATAGCTTAAAAATGAGCGGTTCTCCTGGCAAGAGAAAATCTTGGCGTGGGAGAAGCAGTGATAGCAAAAGTCCAAAAGGCGGCGGAGGTCATCCGTACATGCTGGAGCCTCTGCTGTTGCCACGTGTTGAGCAGTACGGACACAATAATGACTACAGAGATGTGGACGCAGTTTCTGAGTATCTGCGGAGGAACTATAGGGAGTATCAGAGAAAGCAACAGGGACCCTTTAGGAAGATGGTGATCAAAGCTATTCAGGTGAGGAGTGGAGGGGGAGGCTTTTGCATTAGAGACATTTCTGCCAAGGCTTGAAGGTTTTGGGTCTAATGTTTAGGATTTAGGCTTTAAGGTTTCTGGTTTAGGGTTTTTCTAGCTTAAGTTAAACTGTGACAAATAATGAGGCAAGTTATGAGCATATGCCAAAAGTATTTGTGCAAAAATGCAATTTTTTAAATTTTGACAGACCAAAGCAGCATAGTTTTGATTTTAACATTTCTTTTCACATGATTGTTTAATTTAATGCAAATCACGCACACACACACACACATGCCACACATGCAAACCACTCAAACAAGGTAATATCAATAATATATATATATATATATATATATATATTATGGATGTATATATCTGTATCTATTTGTGTGTATATGTGTATACATTATATACCAATAATATATATGCATGTATGCATATATGTGAAGTAGCAGTATTTTTCCTACATCGTTTCTAGACGGATTTGTACTACGCTATCGTTTTTTTCACAATGTCGGAATAACACCTTGTTTCTTCTCATATTTAGAAAGACCTCGATATTTGTGCATTTTGTTCGTAACATTCGGATTTTGTTTTTTCAGTTGTTTAAGCATTTATACTTGATTATGTTGTGCATATTTTTCCAAGTCCTATCGGATTTTTAAGTTAGTTTTTGTTTCTTCCAAAAACAAAGTCCTTTTTGTTGGGTTTCAGCTTTTGGACAAGAAGAATGCAAATTCCCAAACACTGGAGAGAAAACTTCGACTTCGGGAAGAAAAACATTTGGAAAAAAGGGGAATCATTAGAAAGTCAAGTAAGTCAGAAGAAGATGAAGATGAAGGACCTTTAACAGATGACTCTGTAGAGGAGGAGGAGGAGGAGGAGGAGGAGAAGGTGGACGACAAGGAGGACGAAGGAGAGGTAGAGGGAACAGGGCCACCTAAGAAAAAACGAAAGAGGTCGGTTGCTATTTCAGATAGCGAGGATGAGGACGACGTTGAAAATATTTCGATTAAGGGATTAGTGGATGATGATATGCTTGTTACAAAGAAGGGAGAGGGATTAAATTTGTTGAATTCATCTTTAAGAATGACATATGATAGAAGACCCCATTTGTTATTGGAGCCCAAATCCAGCGAAAAAACACCACCTAAATCCTTATTGGAGAATATTGAAAATATGAAAACTCCTAGTGCTTCCAAAAGTTTTCCTTCTGTTCAAAAAAGAAAAGCAACAAAAAATGTTGGGAGGGTGGAAGAAGTTTCTATGAAAGGAAATAGCTTCGAGGCAAGTTTAAGGAGTGTAGGGGAGGAAGATAATGTGAGAGGGGAAATTGGGGGCGACAGTGTTTTAAAAAGGACTGTATTAACAAATGTAGTTAACCCAGAATCACCGATTTTGGTTGTTGATTCTGGAGTGAAAGCTGAGGGGTCCAGGAATTCTGAAAACGGAGGGGTAAATGGGAACAATTTGGATGAATCTTTTAGAGTTGGGGAGGAAGGTAGTGGAATTCCCGGTTTGATTAAGGCTGAAATTGGTTCTGATACATTGATGCGATCCGAAAAGGAAAATTTCGGAGAAGAGAGAAGGGAGAAGGTTCCTGAATGGAGTGGTGGCATGACTGGTGGTAGTGGTTTAAAAGTTAACGAGGGAGGTAAATCTGTCAAGAAAAGCCTATCAGAGAAGGAAGAGAGACGAGCTAATCGTAGAGGATTACTTACTCCTATGGCACAGAGGAGGGAGAGGGAGAGAACAGAGAGGTCAACAGGGGGGGAAGAAGAGAGGAAAGAAAGATTATCAGCTCAAACTGTTCCGAGGCAAGTGAGGTTTAGCGATTTTGGTGGGATTGAGAGCATTTTGAACGAAATATGGGAGGTTATTGAATGCCCATTGGCTCATCCGGAGGTTTACGATTGGTTGGGATTAGACCCTCCTAGAGGGGTTCTACTCCATGGACCTCCTGGTTGTGGAAAAACTATGTTGGCCCATGCAATTGCAGTGGAAACTGGAGTTCCTTTTTTAAAAATTTCAGCACCGGAGGTTGTGTCCGGCATGTCGGGTAAGTAATGTGTTTATTGAAGTGAGTTTTAGAAATGGATTTTGAATTGAACTTTGCAGTGGCTTTCAAGAAGAAGGTCCCAAGGAATTGTGATTGTATGACGTTTACACATGTGATTGGATGCAAACCGAACTACCAGTGTTTGATCTGGAAAGTCAGGTAAGGAGTTATACTATAGTTTTTCCTCAGTTTGAGTAAATTTTTAAGGCCCTATGATTGTGATAGGGAGACCTAAACAAAGTATTGGCGTATGTATAGGTCCAGAGACTATGGCCATATCTGGAATGTTGGATACAAAATTTTGTTGATTCATGTTTGAGATCATAAAAGGGAATGTTGTGCATGTCAATCTTGTGAGGAGCTGACCGTCATGATTATGGGATATGGAAAAGTATTCAAATTATCTGCAATTCCAAACTGGAGAATGGTTGCGAAGCAAGAAAGCTTCAGAAGTACTCAATGTTGACTATGTCAACTGGATCGTATTTGCAATTCATAATGTTGTCAATTATTTTTCCACTTGTACGACGCAAAAAAGGAAAAAGAGCAAGAATGCTGCGATTGGTTTGTTGGATCATGTAGTCCTTGCCTAGACCAATAACACTTTCTAGTAGAGGATTTATCCATGAATTTTATATCAACGATTGTTTATATTGTTTTCTTTGTTCGTTGAGGAAACAATTGCCTTATATATATTTTTTAAACCATTTGCAGGTGAATCGGAAGCAAAAGTTCGAAGTTTATTTGCAGATGCTCAACGTTTGGCTCCTTGTATTGTTTTTATTGACGAAATCGATGCGATTACTCCAAAACGAGAAACTGCCCAACGTGAAATGGAGAGAAGAATCGTGGCTCAACTTCTAACTTGCATGGATGACCTCAACGAGAGTGTGGGTTCAGTCCGAAGTAATATTCAGGAATATACCTTTTCTTAATCATAGCGCACATTCATTTTTCCAAAGCATATTTAATTTGCTACACAGGAGATACAAAGAAAAGCAGAGAGGCAGGAGCATGTTCGACTTTTAAATCTTGTCAAAGCACATTCAATTTTTCAATTGTTGAAGCACATTCAATATGACATTTTTATCAAACAATATTCCTATCTGTCAATTTCCATTTAGTGTTTCGGTTAAAACACATTTGAGCTGTCAAATACATGTTTCTATATAAATTTGAGCACAATTTTTTGGAGAATTTCTTGCCAGTGAATGCTGCTTGGTTGGAAATAGAAAATCTTTTGAACGTAAATTCAGTTTCTATGAGGGCATTTACAAGATTTTGGGACTACTATCATTTTCTCCACTGGATTTTAGCAAGAAAAACAAAACTTGCTAAAAACGACTGTCAAGTATGTTAAAGATTCACAAATGTTCGTGTGTAATTTTGTGTTCAGGTTTTAACTCTTCGGATATAGCAAGATATTAAAGAAAAAAAGGGAGAGAATCCGGGACTTTTAGTGTGGATTTCTAGTTGTTTTATTGGTGTTATTTTAAAGCTTTTGGAATTCTTTTGTGGGGATTTCCAGGAGAGGGTGGCGAGACTGAAATAGAAGATGATTCTCGATCTCCAAGAGGACATGTGGTCATAATTGGGGCGACAAATCGACCAGATTCATTGGATCCAGCCCTTCGTAGGGCTGGACGTTTTGACAGAGAAATTGCACTAGGAATTCCAGATGAGAATGCTCGAGCACGAATTTTGGAGGTACGTAAGGAAAGAATTTTCTAGGTAATCTCTTCAGTTTTGCAAGTATGGCAAATTTTGTTGATAGTAATGTCCATCGTAAAATTTGTATAATACACCTTTTTTGTATCAAAATGTGTGATGTATCATTCTGTTTCAAGTCAAGATGTATTCATAAAAATTTGCAGAAACATTGGAGTAGATGTCTGTTTGAAAATCATACAAGTTTTGTTTTCGTATTAGAATGTGTCCGGCAAAAAGCAAGTAAAATACCCCAGAATTATGGTGTCTTAATTCTGTTTCATGTTAAGATCTTTCCATAATTATTAGCAGAAGAAATAGTATAGAATCCTGTTTTTTATTAAGACGTGCATAATACCATCTGCAAAAAAATCGCACCTGATCATGGTCGAAAAAGACGGGAAAACAAAAACCTTGAAAAAAATCTTTAGAAAACCAAAGCTGTTGCACTTATTCTGTTTAGTTACCCTTATTCTGTCTAGTTATCCTTATGCTGTTTAGTTACTCTTTTTCTGTTTGGTTTTTTTCCTACAGGTAATGGCGAAACGTTTACGTCTCGAAGGATCTTTCGATTTTAAACAAGTTGCCCGAAAAACTCCGGGATTTGTTGGGGCAGATCTTCAAGCTTTAACTAAAGAAGCCGCAGCAATTGCCGTAAAACGAATTCTTTCAAAAATTGAACCTTCTTCTTCTTTCAGTTTTCCTCCTTCTCCAAATCCCGTGGGAAGTTTCACGGAGGAAAAGTCACGGACGTTTCTTAATAAAGTAATAGAGGATACAGGGAGTATGAAGAGAGGGAATGGGGTTGGAGAGTGTGGAGAAGGAGAGGATGGAGGGGAAAAAAGTTTTGAGGAAGCAGGTAGTTTAAGGGACTGTGGAGGACAGGCCATAGAAAAGTTACAAAATTTGAATACTGAAGTGGTTGAGAGAGAAACAACTGGAGGCGAGAAAGAATTGGAGAGGGAGAAAACGAAGGAGGAGGAACTAAATTTTAAAGGGAAGGAGGAGGTGATCCAACAGGGTCCAGAAATCCATGGGGAAATAGTGAAAAATGGGATTCTCAGGGGATATGAGGGAAAGGGAGAGAGAGAAAGAGAGGTGGAAAATGGAAAAAACAAAGAATTAAAGGAAGTTCCCTTGGAGATAAATAGGGAAAGGTGGAAAAGGAAATGGACAAAGGAGGAATTGGAACCACTTAAGATAACTATGGCTGATTTTGAGGTAAACCCCATGCTGAATTAGATAAGAATTCAAGTAGCTGCTTTCAAAATCAATACAATTTTGTATTTATAGTCTGTGTTTCTCTCACTTTCCTAAAGTCCTTGAAAATCTTGAAGATAACTGTCCAAAACTTTGAAAAATCTTACGAATCCAGTGTAGATCTGCCGCAGAAGTTAACAATTTTTCGCTTTTAATGTTTTTTTCCAATTCAAAAAGTGTTACAAAAATTTCTGACGCCACATGAGTTCACTTTATTTTTTATTTCAGATTTCTGACCGTTTTTCAAATGTCAATGTTAGTATGTAAGTTTTTATTTTGCTTCGAAAAAAAAGAAAGTCCAGCCCTCTTCGAAGAGAGAGGGTTTTGCCACAATAATGGGTGTCATATGGGGTTTTCTTAGCATGTTTCTTAGGTTTCTTTTTAAAGAACCCTAATTGTAAATTCAAATGTATAATTTTAAATTGACAGGCAGCAGTTGGTAAAGTCCAACCTTCTTCGAAGAGAGAGGGATTTGCCACAATTCCCGACGTCACATGGGATGATGTGGGGGCCCTGGGAGACGTTCGAGAAGAACTCGAATTTTCGATCAGTCGACCCATCAAGCATCCGGAAGAGTACGAGGTCAGCATTTTCTCTCTCTCTCTCTCTCTCTCTCTCTCTCTCTCTCTCTCTCTCTCTCTCTCTCTCTCTCTCTCTCTCTCTCTCTCCCCCTCTCTTGCGTAGGTTAGGAATAAGGTCATGGGAGAGAGGGAGAGAAGAGGGAGTAAGTCAAATTTGTCCTTATCGTACATCCAAGACTGGCTCATTTCATAATTGTAGACTTTATCAATGGCTTTTCCCCATTATGAATTTTTCTACCCCTGTTCTGTCCCTCTTAAAAAATATAATGTAAAACCTTTCATAAAACTATATATCCTCTTGTTATTACTAATCACAAATAGAGCTGTAATATCCTCGCCTTCTTTTTGGATAATGTTGTAATATATTTTTGGATGTTTTTCAATAACCATTTTTTTTCATAAAACTTTTGTAAAACTAAATGCCCTCTTTATTTCTAATCACGAATAGAGCTGTAATATCGCCTCTTCCCTTTGTTTTCTGGATTATTTTCTCATTGGCCGATTAATTTTGGCACTTTATGAATCTTCTTACCCCTTTTTTCTCAAAAACTCCTGTTGATTTTTATTTTTATAAAACTACGCTTCCTTTTAGCATTAATCACAAACCAATTTTGAAACTGATCACTTTTCTGGGTATTTTGTGAATTCTAGGCCATGGGATTGGATAAACCTTCCATGAAACTAAAATTTACCACTTTCGAAACTAATTATTTTTTTGGTATCTCATAAAACTAAAGCTCCCCTACAATACTAATCATGAAACCCCTTTAATACTAATCATAAACCAGTTTTACAACTGATCACTTTTTTGGGAATTTTGTGGTTTCTAGGCCATGGGTAAATTTACCACTTTCAATACTAATTACTTTTTGGCTATTTCATAAAACCAAAGCTCTCTTTTAATACTAATAATCCCCTTTTTTTTGTGATTTGTAGGCCATGAATTTGAGTAACACCTTTGATGAAACTAAATTTATCACTTTTGCCGCTAATTCCTTTTTTGAATTTTTCATAAAACTAAAGCTTCCCTTTAATCATAAATCCTCTTTAATACAAATCATTCCACATTCAAACCTGATCACATTTTTGGGAATTTTGTGACTTCTAGGCCATGAGATTGGATAAAACCTTTCACGATTACCACTTTCAATACTAATTCCTTTTTTGGGTATTTCATAAAACCAAAGCTCCCCTTCAACTAACCATAATTCACATTCAATACTGATCGCTTTTTTGGGAATTTTGGGTTAATTTACCACTTTCAATACCAATTACGTTTTTGGGTATTTCATAAAACCAAGGCTCCCCTTCATAAATCCCTTATAATTCCAACCATAAACCACTTTCTAAACTGATCTTTTTTTTGGGAATTTTGTGGTTTCTAGGCCATGGGATTGGATATGGCGGTTGGGGTTTTGCTTTATGGACCCCCCGGGTGCGGAAAAACTCTCGTAGCAAAAGCAATTGCTGCCGAGGCCGGAGCTAATTTTATTTCCATAAAGGTAAGAAAACTCTCCCTCTCCCTCTCCCTCTGAAAACTCTCACTCTCCCTCTCCCTCTCCCTCTGAAAACTCTCACTCTCCCTCTCCCTCTGCCTATTACTCTCCCACTCTCCCACCCTCCCTCTCCCTCTCCCTCTCCCTCTCCTCCCTCCTCCTCTCCCTCTCCTCTCTCCCTCCCTCTCCTCTCCCTCTCCTCTCCTCTCCTTCTCCCTCTCCTCCTCTCCTCTCCCTCTCCCTCTCCCTCTCCTCCTCTCCTCTCCCTCTCCCTCTCCTCTCCCTCTCCCTTTTTTTCCCTCTCCTCTCCTCTCTCTCCCTCTCCCTCTCCTCTCCCTCTCCCTCTCCCTCTCCTCTCCCTCTCCCTCTCCCTCCCTCTCCCTCTCCCTCTCCCTCTCCTCTCCCTCTCCTCTCCCTCTCCCTCTCCCTCTCCTAAAATTTGAAAAAAGAAGTAAACATACTTCAAATAGAATTAAAGCTTCTTCAAAAAATCTTCAAACTTTCTAAAAAGCATTAAAAATGCGCTTGAAAAAGAGCATGTAAAATACTTTGAGAAACCATAGAAAACTACGGAAAACAATCGAAAACACTAGAAGACAATAGAATTTTTTCTTATTTTTTTACTTGTTTTTCAAAATAGGGACCGGAACTTTTGAACAAGTATGTGGGAGAGAGTGAGAGGGCGGTTCGACAACTTTTTTCTCGTGCCCGAGCTTCGGCTCCCTGCGTACTTTTTTTCGACGAGGTTTGTGGGGATACAAAATATCTCACTTTTTTTGTTTTTTAAGTGTGTAGGTTATAAAATGAGGTGTGATTTTTTGGGGTACGAGTGGGGCGTATACTGGGTTTTAATTGGGTAAAGAGAGAGGGAGAGATTGGGCATACATGGGGTTCAAACTCGGTTACAGGGTACAAATGGAGTTTAAATTTGTTCTTTTAATGGGGTACAAACAGGGTTAAATTTCTCCCTCTCTCTCACTCTCTCTCTCTCTCTTTGTCTCTTGCTCTCTCACACACACGCATACTCCCCCTCTCCCTCCTCTCCCTCTCCCACTTTGGCATTTAATGGGGTGCAATTGATGTAAAATTTCTCTCTTCTCTCTCTCTCTCTCTCTCTCTCTGGTATTTAATAGGGTGCAAATGGTGTAGAATTTCTCTCTTCTCTCTCTCTCTCTCTCTGTCTCTCGCTCTCTCTCATACACACACATACTCCCCCTCTTTTACTTTTAATGGGGTGCAAATGGGTTTAATTTTTTTTTTCTCTCTCTCTCTCTCTCTCTCTCTTTCTCTCTGTCTCTCGCTCGCTCTCACACACACACATACTCCCCCTCTCCCTCTCCCTCTCCCTCTCCCTTATGGGTACAACTGGGGTCTACCAGATGGACGCCATGGCTCCCAGGAGAGGCTCCGATGGCAACCAGGCGGCAGAAAGAGTGGTCAACCAGGTGGGCTTTTAGGGCGTTTTACAGGGTTTTTTGGTTTTTGTAGAAGGCTATAAGGTTTGTTAATGGTTTTTAGTAGTGTTGGGTATCGGGTAAATTAATATCGCGATAATCTCGATATTTGGTATATCGATATCGATCGAGCAGGATCCTCGATATTTCCTACCGAGACCAACATAATTCATCGCGATATATATCGCGATATATAGTATTTTTTAAATATTATTTTTTATTTTTTTTATATAATATGTTATTTTAGCGAAAAAAAGTCAAATTGTCTAATACGCCACGTACGCCGTGATTTTCGTTCCGTGACCTAAATGTAGACGCCGCAAAATGTAACCGACAAAAAAGTACTAATTCTGAAATTGTAATGATTAATTATTTGGGGTATGGTTACACGAGGAGGTCTGCGTAATAGTACGGACAACAAAATTTATGTATTACAGAGGGCCTCGGGTACATCACGCATCTTTTGTCAAAAAGTTTTACATGAGTGTTCTAATATGAGTGGTTCTACGGAAGTTGACTACCAAATCTAAAAAATCATCGAATATATGGAAACCGACCTTTTTCGTCTATAAAATCGTACCTTCGTATGATGTACGTGTACTTCAAAAGTGTACCTCTTCAATGTACCTCAGAGATCTCCTTCACTCTGCTGACTTTCAGGAAAAAACCGTATTTCTTTCCGGCAAAGATTTTACAGTCACTTTGTCGAAAGTCACGAGACTTTGAAAACCTGTGGGATTTTTTTTTTTTTTTTTTTTTTTTAGCTTCGATATATCGACGATACGATATATCGACAATATATCGGCGATATATCGCGATAATTTGAAATTCGATATATCGAAGCGATATATATCGATTATCGGTACCTGAAATTCGATACATATCGAATATCGTCAAACGGTCCTCGATACCCAACACTAGTTTTTAGAGCTTTTTGGGAAGTCATAAGATTTTTTAGTGGTTTTTTGAGGTTTTCGAGGGGGATTTTGTAGTAGGTTAGAGGTTTTCTAGTGGTTTTTAGAGGTTCTTAGGGTTTTTCAGTGTGGTATTTTGTGAGGTTTTAGGGATTTTAATTAGCGTGGATTTAAAACTATGGGATGAGAAGTGTATGGTGGTATAATAATTCAGTTAGTATTTACGTGTTTTGTTATTATTTGGAGGCAACTGCCTTTGACCGTAAAAATTGATATATATATATTTATTTGAGTAATTATGTTTTTTTTTTTTTTTTTTTTTTTTTTTTTTTTTTCGTTTTCTTGTTTTTGGATAACAGCTTTTGACAGAAATGGACGGATTAGAATCGCGGAAAAGTATCTATCTCATCGCAGCAACGAATCGGTGAGATTTTTTTTTGCCCTCTCTTTTAAGGTTTTCGACCCTCAAAAATGTTTTTTTTTACTTTGTTTTTGTTTTGTTTTTGAGTTCCTCCTTATTTGTTTAGTTTTTAGGGTTTTTTTTTTTGTAAAAATGATGCTGCTTTTTTTTTCGTTTTAGAACTGTTTTTAAGTGAAGATTCATTATGATTTCTTTTAACTATCAAATGTATTGTTTACTTATGTTTTGCTGTGAAATTTACTTTCAAAACATCTAAATTAACCCCATTTTTTTATTTACAAACTGAAGTTCTTCTTCTCCGTTTACTCCTAACTTTTTTTTCTCTCTCTCTCTCTCTCTCCTTTCTTTTTTTTCCTCACTCCTTTTTTTTTTCCTCTCTCTCCTTTCCTTTATTTTTTCCCTCTCTCCGTTTTTTTTTTTTTTTTTTTCACAGACCGGATATGATTGACTCGGCTCTCCTTCGACCCGGAAGATTGGACAAACTCCTCTATGTCCCTCTCCCAGACTCGGGAGGGAGAGAGTCGATAGCCCTCTCCCTTTCCAGGAAGGTTCCTGTGGCTCCAGATGCTGATGTGGCAGGACTGGTGAGGAGTGACAGGTGTCGCGGATTCAGCGGCGCTGACCTGGCATCCTTGGTGAGAAAGGGGGAGGGGAAGAAGGAAAGGGTGGGTGAGGGAGGGCATGAAAGGAGGGAGAGGGAGAGGGAGAGAAAAGGGAGAGAAATGAAAGGATGTTGGGGAAGTCGGAGAAGGAGGAGGGAGAGGAGGGGGAGAGAGAAGGCAGATGGTTGTTGGAGAACTGAACGAGTTTCTCAAGGTTTTTCTCTTTTATTTATTTTTATTGTTTAAATTTTCTATGTTGCATATATACTTATGTAAAATGCGATGCATTTTTTTCCTTTATTTGTTGTTGATTTTGTCTAAACAAATGGAGGAATTGTGTGAATTCCAGTTTTTTTCTAACTTTTTTATTTTATTTTTTTAGTCCGTCGACTTTTTTTCTTTCGCGTTTTTTTTTTTTGTGAAAATCGGATGTGATTTGCCTAAAATAAATGGGGTACCTATGAGTTTTTCAAGGTTTTCAACTCTTCTCACCCCTCTCATCTCCTTTTTTTTCATTTTTTTTTTCAGATGAGAGAGGCTTGTATAGCGGCACTTCGGGAAAGGATTCTCGAACAAAAAAATGAAAAAGGAGAAAAAAAGATTAAAGGAAAAAAAAAACAGGAGACCTTTCGTGTATCGCCGACATTTGGAAAGAACGCTCTTCGAGGTACCTCCTTCCTCTTTCTCCCTCTCTCCTTTCTCTCCCCCTCCCTCCACCTCCCTTCCATCCCCTCCTCTCCTACTTCCTCTTTCCTTTCCACTCTCGGGATGTTGTTTTTTTTTTTAAGGATGTGAAACGGTACGAGTCGATGAGAAAAAAACTTCGACGAGCTCGAGGACATATCGGCCCATCTGTCGAAAACTCTTCCAATCCTTCCCAAGATCCCTCCTCTATTCAAGCATTCTAGGTATTAAAATTTCAAATTGTAGTATTGAATGACAAAACGACAAAGACGATGGAATCGGAACAATCAAAATCATGTAAATCTTTTCATCTTTTAGTTGCTAAAATTGTGTCGAAATTTACTGTTGTAAAGTTACTAATTGCTAATACGGAAACGAGCCTCGATGCTGTTTTTTAGGGTTTTTGTTTAGTGCAGGGTTGGAGGTCAGAGTTTGAAGAGGTAAACACGGTTTTTGTTTTTTTCTGAACAATTTTGTTCATTTGATTCATGTAATGACAGAAACTAATTAATAAAGGTTTTCCCATTTTAGAACAAAATATTAGCCTCTAATGGAAAAACAGCCTTTTTTGTGGATAGCTTTTAGTATTCTGAACAACTTCAGTTGTTTTCTCATTTTCCAAATTTAATTCTAAAAGGCTAACTTTTGTTTTGATGTGCTTTTCATCATAAATTGTATTAGTTTTTCCCTTTCAATTTTTTTTTTCATTTTCTTGTTTGATTGTTTTTTTCATGGAAACTGTTGTTGTACATTGGGGACTATTTTTCGATATTAAATATGAATTACTAATTGTTCTCTCGATCCACACTTTTTTGTTGGTTCACGTATTGAAAGCAATATTCGATACACGACAACCGCAAATCAAAAATTAAAATGTATCGCAATCGTATTATTCACAGTTAGTCAAGAAGCCGCCGTCTGATTACGAAGGACGTCAAAGTACGGAAGATTCTCAAAGATTCGCGACGTTTTGCAAATCAGGTTGATCGTAATGTTGAGGAAACATTATTTCGTGTCCACGTGTCAAATGCACCAAACTTGTTTATAAACAACTGAATAAAAATATTTAAACACACTTTTGGCTAAATGAATGTCTTTTCTGTCACAAGTGATCCATTTCTGGGAATTTTTTGAAATGTGTAATTTATTTAGTCAGCGAGATTTTTGTAGATTCAAGTAAGACTATGTTGATCGTACATGATGCTTTTTTTCCTTTCTCTTTTCTGCATATACAAGTACATATCAAAAGACTATGGTAATCGGTTTCTTCATAGGACGAGCTTTTAAATTAACAAATTAAAAATGAATGCTAAATTTTCAAAACTTATAAACGTTTCACAAATTATAAACGATTTAATTTAGGTGTTGTACGACTTTATTATCAAAGCACGATGGTAAAACCATTCGAGTATACGGGACAAGAAACAAAGGTAAAATGACCTTAGTCATGGTCATGACTAAGGTCATGACCATGACTACTCATGACCATAGTCATGACTAGCTCACACGAAGCCCCTAGGATAACCCTGACCCCCTTTGGTTTCAACAGGAATAACTGCCACCCTGGTAGACAATGAACACCGTCAATTGTAATTAGCGTTAAGGATTTATTAGTTTTAATGCGAAATTGGAATACGTACTGTTATTTTAGTGCAAAGAAAGTGGCAGATTGTGATCAACTTCCTTATATAGTCTAGTTAACACTAATATATGATTTCCCGCCAAAAAAAGTCCTGAACTAATTAGTGTTATTAACTCTAATAAAGATGATTAAGTGTTCCTAACCTCAACATAGATAAGGATTACTAAAATAATAAATAAGAAATAAAAGCAACCAACGAAAGTGCGGTCGAAGACAATAAAGGCAAGGCACTCGAGTATTAGAGTTTTAAGAAGGGATACAAAACTCCGAAAATATAAACAATTCAAAAAACGTGAATACAAATAATTATGAATATAAATAATAAAAAATATAAATGATTCCAACACCCGGGACATTGTGAACGTGTAGAGTTTCTTTTGCGGAATTTCGGAGGAGGAGAAGGGAGAGGATACAAAGAATCCTTTCTTTTTAATTTACAAAAGGAAGGAAAAAGAAGGAAGAGCATTCTTAAAAAATCATGTCAATAATATAAAATTCTAAAAGGAACTACAAAGAAAAAAAACAGAAGGAAAAAATATTTCCCTTTTTTTCAAGAAATTTTTAAAATCTTTTACTTAAATAAAGCCGCCACTGTTTTAAAACCGAAATGTTTACTAAAAGGTTTAAGAGAATACTATTTTGATTTTTTTTTAATTATCGAAATATTAATCATTATAAGAGGCTCAGATTTGTTGCCTAACAATAAGTAAAGGGAAGAACATGGAAAACGACAAACTAGAAGGAAGGAAAAACATGGAGGGTGAAAAAGAGGGTGTGAGGGAAAGAGAGAGGGCAAAGTGGAAAAAAGGGAAGAGAGGAGGGAAAAGAGGGACACGGGAAAAGAAACCAATGTTTTTTTTTTCTTGTGTGTGTCCAAATTTTTAACTCGCTTTTGTTATCTTAGCTTCTCAAGGATTTTTTTTTGTTTTGAAAAGTAAGAAACCTATGTAAATGTCCTTTCCTTGGATTTTTATACATTTTTTTTTTTTATTTCTTTATTTCCCAAAAATATTGGAGTAGGAGGAAAATTTTGTTGTGTAGTGGGAAAGAAGTAAAAAACTAGATTGGAAGGTAATAGTAAATGATTTTTTTAGGCATAGATATTGACAAAAAATGGCCTGCCTAAACCTTTTAAAATCGCCATGAAAAATGTTTTGGTCCATATTAAGGGAATCATCCACTCTATTAATTTTACTTGAACTTCAACAAGAGCACTGAAGTTTTAACGTACAATATTTTAATGTCTTTTTCAATAATCCTTGATTTCTTCGGGTTTTTAATTTCTGACCAACAATGAAACCTTTAATTAAGTTGATATATCGAACTCGTAAAATGTACAGACGATTTTTTCTAATGTGACCAATGTCACATACAAAATATGGAAATGCATTCCATGGTATGAAACATTTAATTCCAAAATGACTCAAAACATATTACCACACATAATGAAGTTCAAAAAAACTATACATTGAGATCAACAGAAATGCAAGTATTGTATACACCATTCACGTTTGTGGAAATTCAAAATTCAATTCCAATCTACTTTTATTTTTTGTTTTGTATTTTACAAAACTATGGTACTGACTACTTGGAAGGAAGAAAACTACTTCTCAATTTACAATTTCCAAAGAAACTAACGTTAAAACTACATTCTCAATATACAAATTTCCAAGGATCCGAAATCCGAAAATCCAAGGTTTGGTTTGCATTAGATACCCTCGAGTGAGTTCATAGCAATATCTATATATCGTAAATCGAATTATCGTTTTTACAGTTCGAAAGTCCAACGGTAGCCGTTTTTTGAGGATGACCTCCATTGTTTTTCATTTCTCAAAAGTTGAGGCAATTGCTTTTGGTGAAAAAAATGTTCACACTAACCATTTTGACACAATAGAGTGGTAGGAATTTAAGCCCCTAGAGGCTAATTTTAAGCATGAACTCAATTCGAACCAAAACATTTCCGCCATCGTACGGACGATATTCATCATATGGATGGATGAGATTTCCATCCATATTCCCGCCGTCGTTTTCGCTTGAAAAAGCACCAAACTATAAATGGCTTCTTCAAAAGTTCTTGGCTTAAGCAAAATTGAAAAAATATCCGTTTTCCTTTTCTTTTCTCTTCCCTTTGTCGTTTGTTAATGTATCTCGGCCGGAGTTACGGACCGCCATGTCGAAAAATTGAAGGGATTTCTGCTTGTATTTGTATTTATTTGCCATCGATGAAGGTTCTCGATGCTTTTTCTTACATCAAATGCAAGATGATAAAGAAGTATGAGAAGGTAAACAAGTGTCACAATCAAACATAGAATTAACATTTTTGTGTCTTTCTTCTTCCGTACATCAATATCCTTAAAATCAGTTTCCGTCACTCCAGTATCAACCGTCCAAGAAGGAGAAATAGTCATACTTCTAATAATTAAAATGACCTAAAAATATATCTATATGTGTATATATGTATATGTGTATATATGTATATATTGGTACCGTGCCGTATTGTACCGTATGTTATCGTATAGTAATTTACTCAGAAAATAGGGTTAGACCTTTTCAATGACTAAATTTTCCAGCACTGTAAGGACGAGAGTTTTTGTCCTTTTCAGTAAAAAAAAAAACTGACAAAGAGAGACAATTTTTTTTTCCAGAATTTCAATTTTGATGCAGGAAAGTCATTCCTGACTGTGTAAAATTACTGAGTAAAACCGGAATATGAACAGGAAAAACGTATTAAAGTAACCAAAAACGAAAAAAGTAGTTTGTTTTTTCTGCAAACAGATGCTACTGTCAACAAAACAAAAGAGATTATACTGCAGAAATTGCCCAGAAGTAAGATAGTGACCACCGGAAAATGGAAAAAATGAAAAAAATGAAAAAAATATACTTATTTGGTAGTATAATATGATCAGCAGTAAAAGAAAAACCTAAAACTGCAGTGAAAACCATGAGCTTTATAGCAGTATTTGCTGCAGGAATGACAAAGATTTGACCTAAAATCCGAAAGTACCAAGCGCGACATGTGTGGAGCCGTACGCAGTCACCTTCTTTCAGCTGAAAACAAGGTACAACGATTTTCACGAGCCGTACTTTGGAAGTACATTAACTGTACGAATATTCGTACAATTTGTTTGCTTTTTCTTAGGAAAGGTCAACTTTTTCGTACAGCTGTAATGCAGTTCGCAACTTCTTAATGCAGTCTCCTTCAGCTGAAATGAAGGTACATCGATTTTCACGATTCGTACTTTCAAAACACGTTTCTATGACAAAATCTGTGCAGTTTGTCTGGTTTTACTCCGTAAAAGTCAGATTTTTCGTACATTCATATGTATTTCATACGCAGTCTCCTTCGGCTGAAAAGCAGGTACAGTCAGATCCATCCCCTCGGGCAGAAAATAATTGAGGTCCTAGCCAAGTGTACAGAAAATAGTGATGACACGTCTTAGTTCAATTGGTCGAAATGGTTACTTTCCATTTGAAGGAAGGTCCAAAGTACCGTATCTTACTTCCTATTGGTGCTACACTATTGTTTTTTTCTGAAAAATATTTCTGACCGGATTCCAGAGATGTCGGTGTATTGAACCAAATCTGAGGCCGGGGGTGGACCTTACACGCTATCTCGATTTTCACAATTCGTACTTATAAAGTACAGTACAGTACAGTACTTACTGCTTTATAGTCCAAATCATATATTTTTCGTACAAAAGGTCAACTTTGTCTTACACGGTCGTCGAGAATGGACGACATTCAGCTGAAATGCAGGTACACATTGGTTTTCACGATCCGTACAGGAAAAGTGTACATTGTAGAAGCTTCTCGTCTCAATTATGAACATTTTTCTGTTGACGTCAAATTTGTCGTATAGGAGTGGACCGATGCCGGCGGAAACCCATTTTGGGCATTTTTAAAAGTAGGGGGTTTCACAGCGTCTTTTCCGTGCGAAAAAAATATATTGAATTCTGGCCATTGGTTTCGCAGATAGTATCGGTATAAAAACGCTAACAATTAGTTTTTTAAATAATTTAGGGAGTTACGCGTGCGTGTCCCTTTTTACGGCCTTGCGGTAATTTTAAACATGTATATATAATTATATATATACATATGCACACATATTTATATAATATGTTTATGTTATATAAATTGGGTAAATGACATAAGGATCAGAAAACCCCTCTATATTTAATTCTATTTCTGCTACTGTAGCGTGCATTTCGTGCGCAAATTTGACGCCTGTTACATCTTCACGCAAATCCATAGTTGTCCCGTGCGCATAATACGCACGAAACGAACGAGCGAATACTACGCACGATACGCATTTAACGATGAAAAAAATGTTATTAAATGCGTACCTGACTATGTACTCGTACATTTTCGTACATTTGCGTACTATTTTCGTACATTTCAGTACTTTTAGGGGGCTTGAGGAATTTTAGGGTACATTCTCGTGCGTTCTCAAATATTTATGTTAAACAGCCAACTATTATTCGTACATTTACGTACAGTGTCCGTATTTTTCGTACTTTTGACGGTTATTATTTTGAGATTTATAGGGTACATTTTCGTACTTTTCCGTATATTTCAGCTATACGGGCTTACATTTTTCGTACATATACGTACGGCGTCCGTATATTTCAGTACTTTTAGGATTAGTGATGGGGGGACTTTAGGGTGTTTAGGGTACTTCCCGTGCATTTCGTACATTCCGGTAAAATACAGTACAGCTGCCTTACATTATCCGTACTCTTAGGTTTTCTAGGGTACACATGTCGTACACGACATACATTTCCGTATGTTTTTCGTACGTTTTTGGATTTATTAAAGATTTTTTAGGGTTAAGGGGACGGTTTCCGTACGTTTTCGTACATCGTACAGCGAAAACTAACGAACGGTATGAAAGTAACGAATACTACGTAGTTTTCGGAAAAAGTCGAAATCCGTACCAATAGGACAACTATGCTCAAATTTGAGAACTGTCGTTTTGTACCGTGCGAGCACGAACTTGTACAAACAAATTCGTTTTCAATGACTTTTAAAAATTTTAGTATCTTCGCTGTAAAGCAATTACTGTTGACTAAATTTCTGTTGCAATAAAAACATTTTTGCAATGATTGGCCGTACTTCCACCCGGCACCTGACTCCACACTCTCTTTAAGAAACTTCCTAGAACTCGTCGGTAGAAGAGGCATGACAGGGCTCTGCCGGCGACTTCGCCGGCCACTCTGCCGGCAACTCTGCCGGCTGAAAATTCGAATATCCTTCAATATTGTACACCGTGTATCGCTATCAGTATAAATGTTTTTTTCGCCACTTTAATAAGATTTCTCCGTACACACTTGCTGGATTATCTATCTAACGGTTGGATTGAAATGCAAGATTCTCACTTTCAGATTGTCGGTCTCCATCTTAGAATAGGACAATTGTGTACGGATAAAAGATGTTTTTGTGGCAAAAAAAATGTTAACACTAATAGCGATACACGGTGTACCACGCAGAATCGAATCTAATTTATGCAGATAGCAAAAACGTACGGTCTACCAAACGTCCGAAGGGAACATTGTTTCAAAGTTCAAACCATCTCCTTTTAACTGCTTTCAGGGTTTTTTAGGGTTTTTAGGGTTTTTGGGTTTTTTAGGGTTTTTTAGAGTTTCAAGGGCTTCAACCTATAATAGAATACGACAAAACCTAACCTTTTTTCAGCACGAATCACTGGACCGCGCAGAAAACGAATATCGACAAATCCAATTTGACAATTTCGCTCTCACGGCCGCTCCGCGACAAAACTTGCGACCTTTCTATCCATTGTACGGACGACAGACGCGTTATCGGGTCAAAGTCGATCGCCTAGAAGAAAATCTGACGGCACAAGGAAAAAGTAAACGGACCGCCCGGATTGCTTCTCGAAACTGCCCGGAAACAATCCTCAAATTCTATCCTTTCAATTTCGGACCAACGGTCGTCCCGAACGCCGTCAATAATTTACCGGTGACAGAGAAAATGATGGGACTATCCCAACGGCCGTCTCATTCCCCCGTCACAAAATATCTCATTATTCCAGTCTTGAACTTCGAGTTCCCCCCAACTTACACGTGTCCGCAAGATTTCCCAGAAATTACTTCTCTTTGTAAAATACTTTTCCCGCGGCAGTCAATGACGACGTTCAAGATTGCTCTTTATGCGGACTTTCAAACGAAGAAATTTGTACGGAAGTCTCACGTTAGATTGTACGGTCGTAGCATGGGACATTGAACCACTCGACATTAGATATTAAACATTAAACATTCTATGGAACCATAAGAGCGAAAAAAATATGTACGAGTGACAATGTAGTCAAAAAGTGAGCCAATTGGAAATCAATTGGAAATCGAGAAGCATAGCTTATTATCAACACGGCGAAAATACTACAATAGGGCAATTGTAACATTCCATCATGGGAAAATTGATTTATGCTATGCTTGATTTTTTGCTATGCTTTTCTTTACTCTACTAGAGTGCATTCTAATTTCTATGCCCAATCAATTTTTTCATCGCTCGATTCTCCTCATCTTTGAGCTCCTGCATGTGCACTTTGCTATCTTCATGAAGTACACCGTGTATCGCTATTAGTGTTTATGTTTTTTTTCCACTTAAAACAACTTTTCTCCATACGCACTAGTCGGATTGTGGATCTGACGGTTGCGATTGAAAGGCAAGATTCTCACCTTCCGGTTGGCGGTCTCCATTTGAAAATCAGACAAGATTGTACGGAGAAAAGATGTTTTAAGTGGCGAAAAAAATATTAACTCTAATAGCGATACATGGTGTAGTATTTGCCATTTTAAACTTAAAATTTTCTGAATTAATATTTCTTTTCGAGGAGAGACAGGATTTTTTACATAATCTTTGTACAAAACATTTAAAGGAGTGTGACATGACCAGTTCCATAGATGCATGCGACCTGGATAAAGAAATTCCTACCAACTAGTTAAGGAAAATTGTTGATATAGGAGGAAACAAATCAGACGCCATGAATGGTAAAAGAAAAAGAAGGCCAAAAAGGAAAAAAGACACGAAAGTGAGACAAGACGAAAGTAGAAAGTCCGTCTCAATTTTCAAAGAGATAATTTTTGATTACTCGAACACAAAATCTTTATGAAGGTGAGCGCGCCACTTCTACTTATCAAATACTTTCCCATTGGCCTAGAGGAGAGCTTAAGTATAATAGCGATAGCCCATAAAATCATTCAAGATTTTTATTTCCTTCTTAGATTTCATGTTACAAAGTATTCCGCTGCTGCTTCCACAACATTTCAACGATGAAGCTTTAGTTTTCTATATAACCCAAAAAAGGTTTTTCTCTCACGAAGCTCATATATACATCTCATTCTAAACTCTAAGGGTCATGATTTCTTATTTTTGAAACCAAATTTTCTACACATCCATAGCACTACTCCAAAATGTAAAACCCAAAATCTACAGTTTCCATGCAAACAAGTCCAGATTCTAGCTTCTAAGTAAAATTGTTTCCCCTTTTTTTAACCCAAGATTTATTAAATAATTTACACGTCCACAAGACTACTCCAAAATGTAAAACCCAAAACCTACCGTTTCCATGCAAACAAGTCCCGATCTAGCTTCTAAGTACAATTATCTCCTCATTTTTTTACACCAAATTTTATTAAATAATTTACACATCATAGCACTACTCCAAAATGCGAAACCCAAAATCTACCGTTTCCATGCAAAAAGGTCCAGATTCTAACTTCTAAGTACAATTATCTCCTTTTTTTAAAACCCATATTCTTTTAAATAACTTGCACATCCATAACTCTACTCCAAAACATAAAACCCCAAAAACTAAACCCTCTTCCATGCCAACATTTCCATGCGTCAAACGCATCCTATTACCCATTTGTTCCCACTCGCCATGCAAGTTTTGACGCATATGGGAGTGTTGACTCGCCAGTTGGCGCCCGTCCCAATGCAGTATCCGGCTTTCGCTCCCAAACAGCTTTGCCACGTGGCACCCCCTCTCATCCCGCAGAACTTCGCCACCACTGACTGACACGTGTCCCCCGCCTGCCATCTGTAGGTGGACCTGCACGCTAGAAGACGACGAATGCCGCCTCGGAGATCTGCATCGGGGAAATGGGGATGAAATTTAGTATGGAATAGTGTTTAAATTTTAACAGAGTTTAGTTGAAAAGGAAGTTTAATTTCAAAAGGTGTTGAATTAGAACGGAATCTAGTTTACATAGAGTGTACGGATTTCAGTTACATGGATCGTTAGTGAAAAGAGGTGTGATGATAATGTGTGAAAGTCAACAAAGTCAACAAACACCAAAACAAAAAATGACTAAAAAAAAAAACCGTAGAATAGCCACAAAATAGTACTAAAATTATTATAGAATGGCTTGGGATAGAAACACGAATAAAGAATGAGTATCACGACGCAACACTGTTGCGTTGACCCCTTTTTTTTTACGAATTTTAGATATTATTTTTAAGCTCTGTGTGTGTTTTTTAAGTGCGGTTGCGCACCTTTGTTTTTTTTGTCTCCATTTGACTCCATTTATCCAGCCCTGCCACGTGTCCTTCCTTGTCTTCTCCTCCGACTCGTGTCTCCGGAGCTTGTGCTGCCACGTGGACAACTACGCAAACAGCCACCAATATGAAGAACGGGACAACGAATGTTTGTCGGTAGTTCATTTTGTCGGCAGCTATTGTCGTTTAGTGATGACCGGTGAGATTTTTGCTTAAAAAAATGCTGCGGCTGGATTTGAGAAGCTTCTGGTGAGTAAAGGGAGAGGGAGAGGGAGAGGGAGAGGGAGAGGGAGAGGGGGAGATTTTCCTTAGTTCTCCTTTGGTTTTACGGTTTTTTGTCTTTTTCTCTTTTGTCTCGTTTCGAGACTCTGATCGCCGACTTCCAAGCGCGCTCTTTTGTATCCGAATATTAGGACTGCCGTACGGTACGGATCGATGGTAGAAGGGTCACGGCTGGTCCTGTAACGCGCATCGAAGTGAGCTGTACGGTCGAGCGATGCGATTGGATGTGAGTTGGTGTACGGATGTACTGTGAAGAGTGGACCGGTGACGACAGCTGTCATGTGAGAAGTTTCGGTCGCAAGAATGTGTCGGTCTGCTGTTTTTGCGCTTCAAACGGTGACGTTCAAATCCAAAGGATAAGGTATGGACACGTGGCAAGATGTAAATTACAAAATTACTAAATTCACATCAATACGTTTCAAGACAGAAACGGTTTAGGAGATCACACGTGGATTCGTCGGTATTCTTCTTGCAACAAATCTCGTGCTTTCGGTGCATAGAACAGAGTGGTTTACAGGCTCTTGTACGTATTAGTTACACGTGCGGGACTTTTTTAACGGTTTCGTGTAATCGCTAACTGTTTAGGAACTTAACGCTTTAGCGAGACAGTTTTGAAAAGTAGGAATGAATATTCGGCCGCGCCCGCCATTCGTGGAGAAAGGCGACAAAATGCTGTAATTTTAGGGTTTCGTCCTTTTGCTGCGTACGGTGATTGCTATTCTGATGTCGTACTTTTAAATAAAGTTCGCGCGGAGTTATGTACGGATTGAAAAATCTCGAGCTAAACGAAAAAAAAAACATTTCGTACGCTTTGTTCAACGCTTCGATGCATGACTGCGAAGTAAAAAGTGCGCAGTCTCTGGGTGCCACTTGGCCGATTACAATGGGTGACAAAAATGTGGTTTTTGTCAGCGACAAAATTGTTCACGTACGATTGTGACGCATCAGCCCCCTTTCAACTGCTGATTCTGGCTTTTCGGCCAGCCTCTCTCATTGGTCGATGCATGTATGCCAGCTGTCGCCTAAAACGAACCATATATATGGAGTGGCTTCACGGTCTGAGTGAGATTCGCTGCGAGCTGGTGGTTGTGTCAGAATCTAACCTACACCTTCAACTGCTATTCGTACATTTGACAGCTGTCTGATATCCACTCGCCGAAAAGGCAATCGCGGTCGTTGAAAAAATCAAGCTATTCGAGCCGGCGAACGTGCTGCTCTTTGACTCAAAGAGCCGGAAGTCAACAGTGCTACAAGAGTTACAAGGGTTTCGCATTAACGCTTTTCTATGAGGAAACGTGCGTATTAACAATACAGATTCCGTACTAAAGCGGGTGAACGGTATTGGACGGTTGATCTTGCGCGCCTGTAAATTTCACCATTGACCAGCAAGCATTTTTAGTTTTACATCCTCTTTGGTTATTTTCACCATTTTTTTCTTTAATCTGTTTCATCCTTGTTGGAGGAGTTTTAAATGAAAAGCTGTCGTTAGGGCGGACAAGGGGCCCGTAAAGAAACACCGTGAGTCGATATTAGCGTTAAGAAATAATTAGTGTAAAAAACAATTAGAGTTATCAACTCTAATTTAGGTTCAAGGCCTTTCGCCAAGGAAAAACTAACTCTAATTTATGCATAGCTTTAGTTTGGGCACCTTTATCCTTTAGTGTAGCCCCTACACCGTGAATCGCTATTAGCGTAATAAAAAATATAGCGTAATGAAACAATTAGCGTACTTTACGGTAAATTGTGTTTTTTCAGGTACACCATGATACTAATTTATCATGCACTCTAATTTGTAAAAAGCTTTGTGAAAAAATTCGGCACATAATATTTCCACACTAAAACATGTAGATGTACGAAACTGTTCAAATCGTATGCCGTCGCGTTTTTTTGACATCTGCGTATGCCGGGAAATATTTACGGAATTATATATTATTATATTTTCTCTACTTCTAAATTTAAAAATCTGCGGAATAGTACAGATCTGGCAGTCCGTACACCACACTATTTAAAAGTGCACTAAATTACAGTTATGAACCGCATTGAGCGGGGTACCTCAAATAACGTGCAAAAATATTTAGCGTACTTTATTCTATTTGAGAATTTGCCCCAAAAAAAGGGGTACCCCAATTAGCGTCATGTACGCTAATAGCGATTCGCGGTGTAGCGTGGTTTACGCTAATTGGGAATTTGGAAATTTTCAAAGAAGTCGGCTAATCTAATTAGGAATTAGGTTTATTTTTAAATAGTGTGGATAA
The DNA here is from genome assembly GCA_037447655.1 of Zygnema cylindricum. Lineage (NCBI taxonomy): Eukaryota > Viridiplantae > Streptophyta > Zygnematophyceae > Zygnematales > Zygnemataceae > Zygnema > Zygnema cylindricum. Next base: position 8,373 of record JBBHKE010000168.1, on the reverse strand, counting down.
TTCTATTTGAGAATAAAAACAAAAAAAATCGGGACGGAATTAGCGTACACAACGCTAACAACGATTGGCGGTGTACTGTACTGTACAATTTTCCAGAGGCTTCTCTAAGAAACTAAATTCAAAGCCGGCAAAACAGGAATTGCTTTGTCATCTTCTGCCGTAGATGGTGTAGGGATTATCCATATTAAACACTATAGATTCTTGAAAACTTACTATTTTATACCGTTTTGCATCCTCTTTAATGTGAAATATTCACTATATCAATATTTTCTCCGCGGGCAATGAAGTGAATGAACCAAGGCTGGGTGAAAGCTTTTTCCCAAAAGGACAAACGAACTCTGAAGGACTGACGTTCCATAAATGCGGACTTGACTCCTACGATTTTAGCACGAGTTTAAGGGAATGAACGTACGCGATTCATCCTGTTGTCTAAGAAATCGTACACTGAGTACTATGACAGTGGAACCGGTAAAGAAAACCAATGAAAAGGGATTATTTTATTTGACCCGGTTCAAATCTCTGGAGGCCGTACAGCGTCAGTGAGTCACACTACCGTTTTTTGAAGACCAAATTCATGGTTGGACTCAAACTTGTCGTACAGTGAATTACAAATAAATCACACATCCTTTGAGAATAATGGGTTTCTCACGAAATTGAACGGTGGAAGATTACAATGGCTGTTTTACACCCAAATCGATCGGCTCATATTGCACAATCTCAGACATGAACTATTACACTGAGAATCGACGATCCATAATTGTCACCATTTTTGTCGGTTTGCCAAACTGAAGATCCCAAATCATAACTACTTGAGCGGCTGCGCCAACTACCGCTTCGTGCGGTACAGCAAAGACAAATGATACAAACTTACCCGCCCGTTGGAAACAAACAAACTTATTCAACGATGATTCTAACTGATGCTATAAGACGCCAAACGTTCTGATTTTCCGGTCATCAGGTTAAAATGAGTGGTTCCTTGAATTCGAAATGCAGCTTGCCGCCACGTCAGTGACATGAAAGCCGTTACTTGAACGCCAGTTGCCCTCAAAATTTAGAATCTATTTTGAAATTTAAATGCACAAGCCACGTGGCCTAAGTACTTTACCGTACAAAACCCTTGATTCCACGCAACGTTTGGGTTCACTGGTTCCTCATGACACGGAAAGCCGTTCACTGAATTTAAATTTTGACCGACTACACCCTGATCGCTATTACTGTAGCGTTTAAAGGTGTAGTTTAAAAGGAACGGGATTGCTTGAATAAACTCCTAACTATGATCCGCACAAAGTTACACCGTTATACTGGATATCTATTAGCGTTAATAACAACAATCCTGTCCAGGATTATTCTGCTCTTGATTATTCTGCCCTCAGTACACAAAATAGCGCTCCTAAAACTAATTGACTTAACGTTAATTGTTCGTGCGGTTCAAACCGTGAGGGCACATTTTACAAGTTTTCTTAAGGTTCAAAGATTTACACCATAGTTCAAAAGTAGGTGAAAGTAGGCCCATACAATATGCCTATTGTATGCAAAACATACAAAATGCCCTTAAGACCCATATTGTATTGGGCGAAAAATGAAAAAAATAGTTACAGGGTTGAGTTGCACATCGATCGATAGAGAATTAAACGTCATGTCTAAATTTTGAAAAAAAATCGGACAAAAAAAACATTTTTTGTGAGTTTTGAGGTAAAACTTATTTAAACCGTTAGATTCAGACGATCGGAAGGTCTCTGATCAAAGTAGTGATCTAAGAAGATCACATGAAAAGCCCATAATACAACTTACGAAAGGACTATCTGTCATATTAGCGTCTGCAATTTTGAACATCCGCGTGTTTTAGTTCGCTAAAAAAATTCGTCCGTCGGCGTGCGCTGAACTATGATCATACGTCAGATTCGTACGTCCGTACAAGAGTGTCCACAACGAACACCAATACAGTATGCCTACTCTACGCGAGTTTAGTGCCAAGTTTTGTGCGCCTACCAAAGGCCTACCATAAAAACGCCTACTTTTGAACTATGATTTACACTCTAATCGAAACCCTATACAGAAAATAAAAGCGTCAAAAATATCATAAAGATATACACTAAATTGTACAAAAGTTGCAACCGTAGGAAGAAATTGCAAAATTGTAGAGTACAATTTGAATCATCCTTGAACTTAGGATGTACGAATGTTGTCGTCTTGTGTTTTTTCGATCCACTGTCACGTCATCTTCAAACTTATCGTAAAACACATAGGCGATGTGTTTTAAATAAAGTAAAGCCGCTTTCACAAATAGGAAAACATATTCGCGTAGAAATACATATTCTCACGAGTGAAAAGTTTTCAAAAGTTTTTGACGACCAAAAAAAGTACACGGTTGTCCGTTTTTGTCCGCTTGCATCTTGTAAGGTTTTTTTTTGCAAGGGTCTTAAAGCTGCAGCGCCATTTCACGGAAATGTGAAAAATTCGTGAAGGCGCGCGCCTCTCTCACCTTGCTCACTTTGCCTCTCTTTCGCTCTACACTTCACTACTCCACGGCATCAATAGAGGAAGGCACAATGTTGAAGGCGACGGCACGTGCGCGAACCAAATCACGCTGGGAAGAATCTAACAAACGCCCAAAAAAAATTGTTTTTAATTTTGCAGGGGCCTAAAGACTTTTGTTTCCATTCATGGCGGCCGGACGCAAAGACATGTTGTACAGTCATGGCTGCAAGGTCGTACGTCTACAATGTCACGCAATGTCATGGGACATACCAAATCGTTTAAAAAATTAGGATGTGTCTTGCGACGCTTCAAAAAGTTTCAAAAATACGTTGTTGTAAGACACATCGTAAACGTTGACAGTCGTCACGGACATTGTCAACGTATACAATCGTCACACCATAGTTGTCCCGTTCGCATAATACGCACGAAACGAACGCGCGAATACTACGCACGATACGCATTTAACGATGAAAAAAATGTTATTAAATGCGTACCTCACTATGTAACCGTACATTTTCGTACATTTGCGTACTATTTTTGTACATTTCAGTACTTTTAGGTGGTTTGAGGAGTTTTAGAGTACATTCTCGTGCGTTCTCAAATATTTATGTTAAACAGCCAACTATTATTAGTACATTTACGTACAGTGTCCGTATTTTTTTGTACTTTTGACGGTTAATATTTAGAGATTTTTAGGGTATATTTTCGTACTTTTCCGTTTATTTCAACTATACGGACTTACATTTTCGTACATCTACGTACGGCGTCCGTATATTTCAGTACTTTTAGGGTTAGTGATGGGGGGATTTTAGGGTGTTTAGGGTACTTCCCGTGCAATTCGTACATTCCGGTAAATTACAGTACAGCTGCCTTACATTATCCGTACTCCTAGGCTTTTTAGGGTACACATGTCGTACAAAGATGTACATTTTCGTATGTTTTTCGTACGTTCTTAGGATTTTTTAAGGATTTTTTAGGGTTAAGGGGACGGTTTCCGTACGTTTTCGTACATCGTACAGCGAAAACTAACGAACGGTATGAAAGTAACGAATACTACGTAGTTTTCGGAAAAAAGTCGAAATCCGTACGAATAGGACAACTATGCGTCACACCCTTAAGTAACAATTACGTTGTTACACATTGAGACACTCGAAAGCCGTGTACGGCGAATCTGCGCTATAATACAAAGTAGGTTCGCTAAGTTACAATTAGTCAATTACATGGGGTCGTACCCTTAACTACAAACAACAGTCTAGACGGTTGTAGGTGAAGGGGATAACGTTTCAATCCAGTACTGAAATCAGTCCTCAATTCCCTTTACCAACCATTTTTTAACGACAATAGATAGTAGACACCGTTTCATGATGTACTTTAAAGAATGTATAGTTAACAATTCTACATCGGCTCATCATTTGTGGACACGGTATAGTATGGAGTTGACGTAACCGTGGCCATTCCAAGAGGCTAAACTAAAACATGTTGGGTTCATTCTTTTATTTCTTCCAAACCTTGTTTAGTGTTGAGTCGAGTAAATTTACAAGCTTATGGCCCATTTGGGCTTTAACCATCGATTTCCAAAGTTTTTGGGCATGATGAAAAGAAGGTAACACTGCATTGCCCATCGTAATTAGCGCTAAGGATTTATTAGTGCTATTGCGAAATTATAATTAATAGTGTTAATTTATTGCAAAAAGACGTGGTTGGTTGTGATCCATTTCCTTGAAAAATGTCGTTAACACTATTTTATGATTTTCTGCCAAACAAAAGTTGTTACCAAATCAACATTATGAACTCTACAAAGAATAGATTGTGTATCCACACTTTTTTCGTCATCACCTTTAAGAAAAAGAGATATCACTGCTTACAACAGTGATTGAGGTTGCATGGCGCGGCTCATTTACTGTCATTAATTTAATGCCTTATTAACAATAGTCTAAATTTAAGATTTTACATGTATAGGAAATCCTATATTTGCCCGATAATGTCAAAGAATAAAGGGTTTGGAGAATTGTCATATTCTCAACGACCAACCTTGACCTCCCAAGGTCAAAACCATCACCTACATGGTGATCAACGCTATATCTTAGTAAGAGAGGGGGGCTCACTCACACACAATGGGAGAATCACTCTGTTTTGGGTGATCCAGTTCAAAGACAGGTGTTTGCCATTGGGAGAAAGACGCTATTTATTATTATTATTATTATTATTATTTTAAGACAATTTAAGGTATTTCCACCGACACGGACATCCTAGGATGAAAGAATCCATGACTGGTTGGGCGATTCACCCGACTCACAACCTAATTTTGGCTCCCCCAACTTCATAATTCGGACTTGGGGTGGCTCCCCTAACTTCATAACTCGGACTTGGGGTGCACCTTTTCATTCAAACCTCAAGTCTTTCCCTGATCCCTTGTGATGCCCCAACATTTGACTCACCCGATTATTTTTTCTGCAGATGAAATAGACGAACATTTTTTTCCTCTTGGCCCATCTCGGTGTCACGATCTAAGCCAACATTGTTGCCTTTAAGGGAGAAAAGAAAGTCTGTGGGCTAATTCGAAAACCTCACCCCTATCTAGCCCCAAGATTGACTTCCTTAGGGCAGTCCATTCTGCGACAACCTCGTCTTGCCTTGCCCTTGCCCTCATCTCCACAATAAAAAATCATTGCCCTCATCTCCACAAGAAAAAAATCATTCCACCTTTGCTGATTCCAACCCTAGTTGCTGGCTTGGTTTGCCTCAAGTTGTCAAAGGTGTGTTTTGCCAATCACTGCTAACTTTTACTTAGACTCTCAATGACGTGTTGTCCTGACTACAAGTAAACACTCACATATATTTTCCTAAGGATGCCTTATTGTTTCCTTTAATACTCTTTCCATTTTTTGTCGTTTATGTGCCTCTCATTGTAACCCTTTAATTTTTGGCCCTTTATATCACAACTAGCGTAGGTTTTACTTGAAAGAATGACGTTAATAATTTACCAATTGAAGCCTAGACATACTGTCAATAAGAAAAATATTAGATAATAAAGTAAGAAGAACTTAGGTTAATTTAACTTAACACCCATCCAAATATCTAAATGTTAATTAATGAGTAGCGTTGTGGAAAGCAAAAAAGAACAAAATAATAATAAATAAAAACTCTCAAAAAACATAATGTCATTATAGCACCGTGAAAAGCAAAAGAGAACGAAATAATGAAAAAAAAACTCTCAAAAACCACAATATCGTATTCGCTATGGTGTCATGAATAGTGTCGTGCGCCTGAATCAATTATCTCTCGTGGGAGCAACAAAGCAAATGGACGCCATCCGACTGAATAACAAGGTCGCACGACAAACAAGGGAGCCAAGTAAAGGTGGTTGGGGGAGGCTAAGCTTGAATTTTGAGGGCGGTGGTGAATTGAGCGAGTGTGAACCGTCGAGTGGATAAAATAGGTGTAGCCAATAGCCAAGCTCAAGAACCAGGCCCACAACAAGAGAGAAAACGGGCACATGGAGAAGCAGAGGGAAGCGCCTCAAAAAGCTAAAATTGAATGGTGGCGACAACTTTACCAAAAATTGACTTTTGGGCACGTGTAACTAACTTCGGAACAAGGGTGAAGAGGAATGCAATATCCGTCGAAGCAAGAGGGGGAATAGAATAGGAAGCCTCCAAAATGAACTGGAAGACGACGACACCGCTCGGAACACGAGGGATCATGTTAGCAAAGGTGCTCCCAACCGAAAGATGGCAGATAAGGGTGGAGGCAATAAGGCAACAACTTCTCAAATCGGTAGCGGGTGCCACACGCGCCATAGTTGTTTAACCTAACCTTCCTACAGAGAGGAGAAGGGATGCATGAATGCGGGCAGGAGGCTCAGACTCACGATCAAAAGTCCCATGACTTAAGAAATTGTGGAGGACGTTCTTGGGGTGATCATCGAAGGCGGAACGAGTTGAGACAAACGTTGAGGTGGAGGAAGAAGTGCGGTAGGGTAAGAGGTGCGGTGGGGAAATACCTTGCCAAAAGGGCAGAAGCCACCAAGGGCACATGGGTCAAATCTGTCCGAAGAGCAGAAGAAAAAAATGGTTCACAAAAATATCAAAACCGAACACATGAATGCAACCGTATAGAGCAGGCGTATGAAAACCATGAAGGGGAGTGAAGTAAAAAGGAATATCACTAGGCGACCAAGCAACGTACTTATACCGCTGAATAGGAAGGTTAACTCCTACCCATAGAGGTTTCATTCATACGGATTTTGACTTTTCTACGAAAATGTTTTCAAGCTTTTTGTTAAATACGTATACTCTTCGTGTACAGATAAAATGTTCGGAAAATTTCATAAAAGAGACATTACGTCATTCCGTGCAGTTTGAAAGAGATTGTTGATTCAGCAATAAGGTAAGCTTCAACGCTGATTTTGTTTTGATTATCGTATAATTTTTTCATTTTAGATTAAATGTTTTCAAGTTTTTCTATTTTTATTTTATTGTGAAGTCAAAGTTGGTCAACACATTTTATAAACGTATGCATTTTGTTCCATGCGCATATTCATATTATTTTATGGGGCGTTTCATGCGTGCTTTTACGCGTGATTCCTCTATAGTTCTACCAGACGCTCAGAAAAAGCGTTACACTGGCAAAACTGATCCATACGTCCAATAGTGTGGGTGTATGTCTGATAATATGGGTTCCATCCACCATGGAAGGGAAGAGGCACAAAGGGACAGCAGCAGCAAAAGCGTGGAGGAAAGCAATCAACGGTCCACCAAGAGGATCGCTATAATAAGTGCCAATCATAAAGGAACAAAGAACCAAATCATTATCAACTGTGAAAAAGAGGTTACTGGTCAAAGGATAAGGGATAGCACAAAGTCGAATATTCGAACCATGAAGAGGGGTCAACAAGAAAATTGACCTCACTGTATTGAAGACATTGATTAATTTGGAGGACCGACCAAATCAGCCAGATGACTAACCAATCCGGATGGAGATCCAACAATGTGTGAATCCCGCAGATCACGACCTTAATTAAACAAACTGGCTTCCATTCAGCTTACTACCCATCCAAACAAGACACGAGAGTCTCCAGAAAAAGAAAGAAAAGCAAAAGAATTAAGAAAAATCAAAGTGGCAACAACACAAAAGAATGCCATTTATCCAATTATTATTTCACAGCGGTAAACAAAATGGAGAGGAAAAACAAAAGCTAGACAATACAGCCAAAAAAATGCAAAAAACTTCAAAAGTCACAAAGATCACAAAGAATGAAAAAACCCTCGAAAAACACGAAAAGCACGAAAAACACAATAAATCACAAAAAAGCTTTGAGGAAACACCAAAGTCACTCCAAAACACACCTAAGTTTTCAAAGACACCAAAACACTTAAAAATTACAGAAAACCATAAAAAACCACTCCAAACCACATTAAAAACACATCAAAAAAAGTTCAGCATCCACTAATCTATAAAAAAACCTCGGACACACCAACGTCGAAGCAAGTTGACCACGCGGTCTCTCCAACTCCTTCAAACGTTTCACCCGACTCAAAACACAAACATTCGTAAAAAGGTCCTCAGTCTCCTTCTCTGAAAAATCTTCCCTCTAAAGATTTAAAATTTAGGGCTAGGTAAAATCATCCGTACAAAGTTTACAACATTCACAACTTACACACTGTAAATACATTTTGACAAAGTCTGTTGTACTGCCATTAGTGTTTATACCTTTAAAAACATATCTACAAGAGCCCTAACGATTAAACAGATCTCAATCACACAATCTGAAAAAGATCCTCTTAACGGCTCCAAAATCGACACATCCGAAAATCTTATGTCAACAATTTTAAAATTTCCTCGACCTCCTGCTCCCTCTCTTCCTCCCCCCTCTCCCCTTCCCCCCTCCCCCCT
>JBBHKE010000167.1:180744-233590 GCA_037447655.1 Zygnema cylindricum | reverse complement strand
GTATGGTAGTTTAAATAAACTCACCTTTTTAGTAGATAATACGAGACCAAAGGAGCCACAAGCTTTTGTCATTAAGATTTAGATAGATCAATTAGAACAGGCTAGTTACACGCAACTGGAGTTTATCTAATCGTGAATACGATGCATTCCTTACAAACAAGGGAGATTTAAAGTGTTCACGTCAAATTATCATTGAAGGATCTTCAAAGGAAACCGCTTTTGTTGACGCGCGAGATTAAAGGAATAGTGAGCGCGTTTCCTCCCAACCATGAAATCCGACCTCCTTTTCTCATCGAGGATGTGACTAATAAAGTTTGAGCAAGGGAAAGGTGTAAAAATAAGTGTTCGGGGTATAAATTTCAAGATCATCCCATAACACGATCATGTTAAGGCAAACATAAAATAATGCATAAGGAATATAAATTTTATAAAAAAAAATGGTCATCATCGTATAAACCTATCGTACGGTACTTCCTCAACATGATTTTTAGGTCCCTATTAGAGATTGTTCACATCATGTTTTATAGGTTCACCTTTCCAAAACTTTCATTATCGTCCGACTATACACCTACGCATGTACACATAGTTGCGTCTATTTTGTAAGAAGATGATACGATGGAGGGATGAGTTTCCTTCTTCGTTACAATTGTTATATAAATCATCGTTAGCCACATGCTTCCGGTCACAACAAACATTTCTTTTGATAGGTGATTTTTAAAGAAAAAACGGCTCCGTTGAAAAGTTCCAAGGATATTGATGAAGATAACATAATTGAATAACACACTGCAATGGATGTACGATCATGTGGACAAATTGGGATAAACTTGAATTATAGATATGAAAAACAAGAGAACCATGCACAAGCGCAACTTTTGATGTTCTTTGACGTTAAAGAGGGTAAAAAATTAAACTTTGCAAGTAGCTTCTAACTCGTAACATGTGTTGGCCAATGTTAGCTTGGTTGGTATGGAAAAGGTGGCACCAATCGAAGAGATGGCGGATCGGAGCAGATCGCCACAACGCATCACAACGATCGCGGCACATCGTATATCGCCACTTAGCAATGGAATGCAAAGGTCACAATCGGGTACCCGACTCCGTACCCGACCCATACTCGGTCGGCTGCCTCGGATTCGGAACGGATTCCGATGCCAAATTTAGGGCGGCGACCAGATTTAGTCCGGGTGGTTAAAAAAAAATAAAAAAAATAGGGTACAGTTGAGTAAGCAAAAGACGATAAAGAATGAAGGTTTCGTAGGTACGTACTACTAATGTACTATAGTGTCCATACTATCCAGCATTATTGTACTTTGTAGCACTAATTTAAGTAATTTTGTACTTATTCGCGTACGTGTAGTTGCGAGAAATCGAGTTTTGGTTAACTTTTTTTTTTCTTAAACACGTATCAGGTACCGGGTAACAATTAAGGAGCGTGCAATAACCCGACCGGATTTTGGGTGTTCAAATTTTGAAAATAAGTAAAATTTCGGATTCGGGTATTTGGAATTTTGACTTTTGTGACCTCTGCCGAAATTGTTATAGGGGTATATCGGAATTACATATCGACAGCTGTTGGCTACCGGATTTTTCGAGTTGCGATGCGATTATACTAGATCTCAGAAATTACAACGTGTATCGCTATGAGGGTTAATGTTTTTTTGCCACTTAAAACGTTTTTCTCCGTGCACACTTGTCGGATTCTGGATCTGACGGTTGCGATTGAAAGGTAAGATTCTCACCTGCCGATTATCAGTCTCCGTTTGAAAATCGGACAAGTGTTTACAAAGGAAAGATGTTTTTATGAGGCGAAAAATATAACTCCATAGTTCATTTTTATGGTAGGCCTTTGGTCGGCGCCTTTATCGTAAGTTGTGTTATGGGCTTTTCATGTGATCTTCTTAGATCACTATTTTGATCAGCGACCGTCCGATTGTCCGAATCTGACGGTGTAAATAATTTTTTTTGGTACAAATGTTTTAATTGGTCCATTTTTTGGTCCGAATGTTTTAATTTTCCGAATAGGTCCGAATACACTATGTGTCTTAAGGTCATATTGTATGTTTTACATACAATAGGCATATTGTATGTGCCTACTTTCACCTACTTTTAAACTATGGATAACGCTAATAGCGATGCACGGTGTAGTTACAACTTCTGCGATGTCCTTTACCGTAACGCATAGTTGTTCAAAACGTATTATACGCACGATTCGAACGCGCGTACAATACGTAGACACTGGGGAGGTCGATTTGAAAAAATCGTAAAAAACGTTAATGAACTTTTCCGTACAAATCCGTAAATGTTAAAAAAAATGAATTGAACATGTACCGCAGTTTGTATGCTGTTGAGCGGTATAAAATATTACATTTTTAAGTACTTATCACACCTTCTGTATACATCGGAACATCTACATCAACTGGTTACGGACAAGACTATCAGCTGATACTAGTTGCGTACGTAGGCGCAGGGTCAATTCTTGCCAAACGCCAATTTTTTTTCAAAATAAAATTGTCTAGGCAGCCATGGCCTTCTCTCTCTACCTCTCCGAAAGCATGCAACTTCAAAAAAACAAAGTACAGGCCATATGCAGATGATTTTTTTCATTATTCAACATTGCATGACGTAACATATTAATTAAAAAAAAAAACAATCACATTAGACCAACAAAAAAAATACATATATGTCCTTCATCTATTTTTACTCTAAATCTTCTTCCCCTACATCGAATTCCATCATGTCTTCATCTGAATCGTCTTCCCTAAACTCCCCTTCCTCTTCTTCCCATTCTATCAGATTCTCTTCATAGCTGACATCCTTAGTATTCTTCAACGGCAGTTTACTAACTACTGCCGTGGCGTCGGTAATGGTGTATTCCTTGAATTTTCACTTTCAACTGTTGAAGTATCTATGGCGGCTTCTTTTCGAAAATTTGAAGAAGACGCCCGTACACATTTTGAACTTACGGCGCTCAAATAGTGTGACGCCGCAACGTCTCTTTTTGGAAATGTCCGTAGACGTGACGATAAATTTCTGTACATATGAACAGGAAGTACGGATAGGTGCATCGAATCTTTTCGTCATCTTTCGTACAGTTCCCGTAAAAAATCGAACAGTAGCCGGAATTTGTCTATATGTCGCCGTAAAATCGCAGTTTCAGTTTACAGCAGACGTTTTTTTTTTCGATTTTTTGAAAGTAACGTACAATTCGTAGAAACTGGAAAAAAGGAAAAAAACGCGCGTATTAAACAGCTAGGCCGTAACTTGATTTCGCAGGAAATCGTGAGCGTATTATATGTTTTTTTATCGCACTAATTGAACGTACTAAACATCGGCTCCAACGGAAAGTTGCATCACGGTCATTTGTTCCCGCAGTTCCCTAACCGCTTGACTAGAACTGTACGGAAACTGACTCGAAGCACAGGAAACCCTTGCAAGTTTTCTCCTTATTATATCTCTCTCTTTTCCTCCATGACTTGTATCTCATTCTCTTCCAACACTTTCCTCTCTCGCCACTGTCGCACTTTTGTTTTCCTCCTCTTTCTCTTTTCTTTTCTTTTTTTCTGGTTCTTTTCTCCTCCATCTGCAAACCCTAATTCTGAAAATCCTCTGTCGACTGAATCTGGCATCGAGGCGAAGCCGCAGGAGAGAATGAGTCTTAAAGTGATCGAAGTCTATCATTCGAATAAAGAACTTCTGGAAGTTTTGGAAAATATAAACAAGGAAGGAGAAAGAAAATCCCGGACTTTTCTCCTTTTTCTGGGAGATAATTTGGAAAATGGGCGGAGCTGGTGTCCAGGTAAGATTTCTTTGAACTTTATTTATTTGGTTTTCAATTAAGGATCATCTTCAAAATGATTCAATGCTGGTATTTTTTCCTTAATATCAATTTATTCACAGTATACCTTGTACTGCTATTAGCTCTGAATGTTTTTTGTAGGCCTTGGAACACACTTGTCACATTGTGCTCACTTGTCACGTTGTGATCCGACGGTTTCTATGGAAAGGCAATTGTCTCACCTTCTGATTGGCGGTCTCCAAATGAAAATCGGACATGTACGGACGGAGAAAAGTTGATCTCAGTGGCAAAAAAAATGTTGACGCTATTATCATATCGCATAGTACTGTTCCGTACTGTATCGTATCGTATCGTATCGTATCGTATTGTATTGATTGTATTTTATTGTAATAACATTCTCGAGGAATTTGGGCGTTGTGGGTAGACAAGGAATGTTTGCGTTAATCGAAATGGTTTGGATTTCTCTAATAATTTGGGATAATAGAGCTTGATGCAAATAATATTGTCTGTTTAGTTATGCTATTATTTCTTAAAAATCCATTATCAGTGTGTATTTATTATTGTACTGACATGGAAGCCACCAATGCTAAGCAGCACTACACCGTGAATCGCTTATAGTGTTAATGTTTTTTTAGCCGCTTAAAACATCTTTTCTCTGTGCACACTTAACCGATTGAAAATCCGACGGTTTTTATTGAAAGACAAGGTTCTCACCTTCCGATTGGTGGTCTCCAATAATAAATCGGACACGTGTATGAAGAAAGGATATTTTTAAGTGGCCAAAAAAATGTTAACACAAAAAGCGATACAAGGTGTAGTTTTAGTATACATGTCTCAGATGAGTCATTAATTCATGTATTCTCAAAAAACCTAGAAATTTATAAACTTAAGCATTTTGGGAAGAAGAAATGATCAAGGAGATAATTGGGAATCCACATTTATGTCTGTAATTAGTATGATTTTTTCTTTTTGGATATCTGGGGGTCAGCAAATTTAGTGGCATAGAGCATATCCACACTATTGATGGATAATTATGTCGAGTCAAGAAGGATGAGTTTTGAAAATTTCGGATAGACAATGTTGCTCAGAACCTATAAGCCTATGGTTTGAGGGGATGACAAAATCTTGAATTAGAGATTGTTTATCTACCTTTTTATCCTCCCATTTACGGAAGACAGCTGTTAGGTTACGTTCTCCAAGTGGTGGAGCGAATTTTTTTATTTTATGTTTTGCAAAAATTGTCTCTTTTTTTCACAAAAATATGAATTCATGGCAAGAACCGTGTCACGAAAACGAATCACATGGTATTCTGATGATGCTTATGTGGGGAAAGGTTTTTGAGATAACAAAATAACTTTCGGTAGAAATGTATGGGCGATGGATACACATTTACATTCCCAACTTATATTGAAATGTTTTTGATCAACAAGTTGGTTAAATTGATTTTTCTTCTGGAACTAATGCGTTCGTTTAGATTTTTCACGGAGCTGCCCTCTGTAATTAGTTTTGACAACATCGATTTTAGGTGCCCGTTTCTTTTCTCTTTTTACCTACACTTAAAATTGTGAGATTTGCAGCAATATGAGACAAGGAGCACGTCGCTATAAGGCATGGAAGGGAGAGGGAGAGGAGAGGGAGAGGGGGAGGGAGAGGTACAGTAGAAAGGGAAAGTAGAGGGAGAGAGGGAGAGGCAGAGGGAGGGGAAAGAGGAGAGGGAAGACGTGGTCGGGGAGGGGGCGAGTGGGATAAGGGGGAGGGAGAGGGGCCCTTTTTACCCGGAGTAGAGCAAACAATCCACAATCAGGGTGTATGTTCGTTGACTTACTTTTAAGTATGTGGTCAAATCATGCTGACACATAGTCAACACCAGTCATCAGTAAAACTGAAATACCAACGAGGTTTGCTCACGTAGGTTTTGTACAGTTTTTGCACAAAGTCGTTTCGTAGCCAATGAAGGTATAAGTTATGAAAGAGCTTTTTCTTACAGCTTATCTGTAAAATACTGTCCTGTGTTACATTTACACTGCCCATCGCTATTAGAGTGAAGGAATTATTAGTGTATAGAGAAATGAATGTACAATACTTATTTAATGTAGGAGGAGACGTGGCGGATTGTAATCCACTCCCTTAGTTAGCGTTATTAACAGTATTTTCTGTTTTTGAATAAAAAAAGCCACGTCTGAATTAGTGTTATTAACTTTGATAGTGAAGGGCGGTGTAGCGTTCTCTTTTTTTTTTGTTCTGTAAAAATAAAAACGCGGAAGTCTGTAGAAACTTGAGTTGGTATACCCGAATCTGACTTAGAACTTTTAATCCGGCGTTCTTACTAGGCAAAAATGTTTTTTTTAAAAAGCCACACTACTTGCGTTAGTCTTGAAGATGATATGAGATTGGTACTAGATCCATGCTTTTGTATATTGCTGAATTCCTTATTTGTTCTAATTTGTGTACTTTTTCCATGAGTATGATTGTGTAAGTTATTCAAATATAAGAAAAAGCTTGAATAAAAGTAATTTGGTTTACTTTAATAGTGACTTAGTACTGTCCAAAGATTTCATCCCTCGTATCCACAAAGTTCACCTTTTTCAGCCTCGACCTTTCACACCTGTTTTCTTCACTCCTGGGAAAATTGACAAAAAGGACAAAAAGCTAATGGAGGATCTCTTTGGTTGTTTTGTCTTTTTTCTCGTGTTTTTACGCAGATTGTGCGAGAGCCGATCCAATAATTATGAAACATTTTCGATCTTTAGAGACTCCAACAACTTTGGTGCGTGTTTTCGTCGGTGACCGTCCAACTTGGAGAAACCCGGGAAACGCATTTAGAGCTCCTCCTTTTGGAGTTTTCTGTGTTCCCACTTTGGGAAAATGGGAAGGGGGGCGATTGGCTCCAGGGGCATTGGGAGATAGTGAGGCTGATCAGGAAGACTTGCTTCAGACTCTCACAAAAACGTCGTAGAAAGCCAAAAAACTTATATAGAACATATAAAACATTTGCAAAATAAAACATAAAAATAAGTATAAGATGGAAATAAGTATAATATTGAAATAAAAATCAAATCTTTGTAAAGACGTAGTGGGAGGAGTGTCGTTTTTGGAGATACCTGAACAAGACATGTCGATCGATTAAACTTTGTTATAATCTATCCATTTCATCATTTTGAAGCTACAATAGTTCGGGTGTAAAGCCTGTGTAGAATACGATAAGTATCGTGCTCTTGCAATTTAATTTGTTTATTGTGATTGCTACTGTTTTTTTTTTCAATTTCTGTATCCCACCTTGAGTACAAACTCTTTCGTGGCAAGATTTGAAGGTCCTCCTTTCAAAACTGAAGTGATAATTGTTCTTGTACAATTTGCTTTCCATTTTGTTGACCTTGTTTTGACAGTAGGTGTGCCTATATTTGTACCGTAATTACAGTAGTGAGATTCTACCCACTAGCTGAAGTTACATTGTAGAATTTGCACTGTGTTCTTTAGTAGTTGTATGTACGGTTAACCCTAAAACAGTACAATTTACCATCCATGCGAGGACAAATGTCTCTCATGTAGTAACCTATCGACAGTTTTGGGTCGGAAATTATCACCATGAAGACTAAAAGCAGTTCCTATTTTTCTACTGTTGTTACATTTACGGTCTTTGATAAAATTATGGATTTGTCTTAACAAGTGATTTAAAGAGCGCGACGGCAGAGCATCTGAGTCCATGGCACAGCAATGAGAAAAATGAAAAACAATATGTGGAGGGAAGCAAACAAAAAGGGTAAGCGAGGCAAAAGCAAAGCGCACAAAAAAAGGAAAGGTAAAACAAAGACACCCAAAGAAGCAACAACCACCTAAAGGAAAGACCAAACAGAGTGCTAAAACCAAAATGACCAACCAAACTCCAACATAACTAAAAATCTACGAAAATCAATTGCGACAGTCCCCAAATCTCGGTGGAGTGGAGTTTCAAAACAAGCCGACTATCAATAACTGCAATAGACGATCGAAGGAGGATAGAAGCTTGCACTTGTTGTAAAGCCACAATTAAACGTTGACGATAAAAAGAAGTAAGCACCAAAGCAGGAGGACTCCCAGGTCCTGACGCCCGAACGAGCGCCAACCACAAGCACGGAGAAACTCGTCCAAAGCCACACCCAAACAACCAAATATCTCGACTGCCATCAGAATAAAGCCATGCATAATATCGCGATGGCCATAAACACGCTCCATCTTCTTAGCCGCGTCATGGGCGGCCACGCCAACATGTCGAGCCGCTTGATGACGACTCTATCCGAGGTAGTGTTCGCCAAAACGTCACCAAATATACGACGTGCACCATCGAGTCCTACAATATCAATTTGATGTGAAGGAAGAATATGGAAAACTTCCCGAGAATATGGGAATTTCCCCCTCGGAAGTGATAGCTGGCGATGGTGTCACGAACAATGTCGTGCGCCTGAATCAACTCGCCCACGTCGGAGCAACGAAGAAAATGGATCCGTCGGGCTCAAGAACACGACCACACGAGCTAGCAACAAAGCCAAGCAAAGGTGGATGATGGAGGCGAAGATGAAACTTTAGGTTCGTGGGAAGTTGAGCAGGCGTGAAACGGAGTGTGGATAAAATAGGAGTGGCGCAATAGCCAAGCTCCGAAATCAAGCCCACCACAAGAGAGAAAACGTGCACACCAAGAATCGAAAGGAAGCCCCTCTAGAAGCCCCGTCTTAATGGCGGCGACAACCTCATCTGAAACGGATTCCTAGACGTACGCAATTGATGTCGAACAATAGTGGAAGGCACCGGCATGTCCGCGACAACAAAAGGTGGAAGAGAACATGACGCATCCAAAATGGACCGTCGAAAGGCAAGCACACCGTCCAACACAGAGGGGCAACCATTGCAAGAACAAGGGTGTTCTTAACCAAAAAACGGGAGAAAAGAGCGGTAGCAACAAGGCACCAACTTGCCGAATAGTCAGCGGGAGCAAACACATGCGTCGATATCAAATCCAAACAAAGACAGGAAGAGAGGCTTGAAGGCGGACTATATGCCCAGATTCTCGATCAAAAGCCCCACGACCTAACAAAAGAAGGATGTCCAAAATGGGATCATCAAAGGTAGGCAGGGAGGATACAATCCTTAGGGTGGAAAGGGAAGTGCGAGAAAGGTAGGAGGGGCATGGGGAAACACCGTGTCAAAAGAGCAAAAGCCACGTAGGGAACAAAAAGGTTGGGAAGGTTGTCCATGTGGGACGAACTTGTCTAAAGAGGAGAATCAACAAATTGGGTCATGAAAGGATTTAAAACCAAATGTACAACCCAACATCGGAATTCCTTCGGCTGGAGGAGGAGTTTGAAAAATAGAAAGAGTGGTGAAAGAAAGAGGAATAAAATGGGGAGACCAAACAACACACTTAAAGGCTTAGACATAAAGCTTAAGTTCGGCCAAACGCTCTTTCAAAAAGGTATAGGCCGGTATAACTTGGTCTAAAAGGAAAATAATGTGTGTATCGTTCACAACAGGAGGAAAAAGGCAAGAAATGAAAGGGTCGCGGAAGCGTGGAGGGCGCGTTAATGAGCAAGGGAAACAAAAGGCCCTCAAGAATGTCGCCTTGACCATTGCCATACGTGGAGGAAAGCGTGACTAAATCACCCTTAGTGGAAAGGGAGAGGATGCTACTCACCAAATAAAAGACCCTCACAAAGGGAAATATCTAGACAATCGGAGAAGGTTCAGCCATAAGCTCCGAATTTACGACATTCCAATCCATTTTATTGAATGTATTACGAAAACTTCGATCTGAAAGACTAACCAATCCCGATGGACATCCAACAAGGCTCGAATCCCATGGACCACGACCTCGCAACCACCGTTAGTAGCCACTCTAATGAGGAGAAAAAGAATCATGGAAAGCGGGTTGAAGCTAGTTGTAAATGGCATTGCCAACTAGTCGGTATAATACCTCTCCCACTATAATAGGGCGGATCCCTCCATTGGGTTTGGTGATAGTCACAAGGCGTGACGTTGTGAGAAGATCATTTATCTGTGATGGGACATTGCGACCGACAATAGGGGAATACACTCGAAAAAACATATAAAACCCGGGGCTCCCTATTTACGGGGCAAAACATCGCGAAATAACTCATAAACAATACCCGATGGACCGCGTGTTGAAAGATGGGTGGAAGTAGTAAGGGCTTTTATGAAAGCACTGCGATATAGAAGAAAGCACTGAGACTGCTTGAAGGTGTGGATACAGGGGGATGAATGGTTAGGTGTTAGTGGATGAAGAGCTCGAGTAACCTCGACAGTCACAACAGACGGAGGAGTAAGATTTAATGGCTAGAGGGCCTAAACTGCTCAGGAAAGCTCACTAACATGACCCAAATGAATAACACGTCGATAAGAGGATGGGATATCTGAAGGCCTAAATGTACCATGTGGTGTGAGGGAAGCACGAAGAACTTGATCCTCATGCTCGACATGAAGGGCCCTTTAATCAAACTGAAAGAAACGTCGTCGAGCCATGGTCTCTCGACCCCCGCTACCACCCCCACGACATGGTAAGACTATGACTAAAAGAGAAATCATAGAGAGGAGGTGCTAAGGACCAATGAATGTAGGGTTAGAACAGATAAGGGACAAAAGGAGGTGGGGGGCGTCTTGTACGTGTATCCTAGATGTGCCGATCCCATACCATAAGCTAAATCATGAACATGTTTATATCTGTTGCGTTGTCAAGGAGTTAAAAGTTCAGCGCCTCACAAGAAAATTCGAAAAATGGTCTGCTTTTTTAAAGCTACACCGTGAATCGCTATTAGTGTTAATAACGTTGATTTGGCGCCTCCAAATTTTGACCCTCTAACCTAAAATATATTTATTTAACCTAATGGTTTTTTATGTCAATATTGGTACTGTTTAATTAGTGTCAATAACCCTAATTTGGACAATTCTTAAAAAATGTTGTGTACAAAATGCGTCAATCCGTACTAAAATTGCTCGTTATTTTGTATAGTTGTACAAAAATTGCGTAGTAAAAGTGTCGAAGTGAGTGCTTCGACAAGAAAAAGTGCACTCAAATTGGTTTCCTAGTAAAAACGACGGCGTAAAATCAAGCGAATCTGTTCTCACATGTTTAAACGTCGACTATGTGAACGCAGGCTATGTCGGCTACACTTTGGGGAAAATGTACCCAAATTAGAGTTATGCATAAATTAGAGCTGATTTTTTCTTCGCGAAAGGCCTTGAAGTTTGAACCCAGACAAAAGTTGATAACTCTAATTGTTTTTTTTGCACTACAGTAATCATTTCTTAATGCTAGTGTCGATACACGGTGTAAGCCTACACGACGGCCAAAAAATGTTCCGATGGAAATTTCCCACTGATGTGTACCGTACGAATATCCCCATATGGGCCCCCGAGCTTCACGGACTTGTGCGTGACATCTGGTACCGTCGACCGGTGGGTGCAGCCATGTCGGTGGATGAGGGCTTGCAACGAATACTAAACTACACCGTCAATCGCTATTAGAGTAAAGGAATAAATAGCGTAAAAAAAATTTAGTGTTATTAACACTAATTGGGATTTATTTTTTTTTTGAAAAAAAAAATATAAATACTAATTATTCCTTAACTGTAATTTGGGTTGTCATGAATGATAAATACCCGCTCTTTCGATATCCACAGTAATATGTGTACCCGTACAAAATTTGACATTTCGTACGCCCTCGCGTTGTTCACACGGTGGACAAACGAACATATGAGAACGTGATTTTTTATCGACGAGTTTGCGTCTCTCTCTTCCAGTGCACATTCACATGTGTACGCAATAATGTTAAATGTCATTTTATGCCTCTGTAATTCAAAAAGTACAATTTTGTACGGAGATACCCTGTCCGTACGCCACACTATTTCCATCGCAGTGTACTTCCATTATTAACGCTAATTGAAAAAAACCCTCATTAGAATACTGGAAAAAATTGAATTATGGATTGTATTTTAGGTTTTTTTTTTTGAAAAAAGGGCACCAAATTAGCGTTATTTACTCTAATAGCGATTGGCGGTGTACTGTACACCGTCAATCGCTATTAGAGTAAAGGAATAAATATCGTAAAAAAAAAATTAGTGTTATAAACACTAATCGGAAATTATTTAAAAAAAAAAAATGTATATACTAATTAATCCCTAACTGTAATTTGGGTTGTCCCGAATAATAAATACCCGCCCTTTCGATGTCTACAGTAATACGTGTATACAAACAAAACCTGACAATTTGTTCGCCGTCGCGCTGTTCACACTGTCGACGGACGAACATATGAGAACGTGATTTTTGTCGACGAGTTTGCATCTCTTTCTTCCAGTGCACATTCACATGTGTGCGCAATAATGTTAAGTGTCTTCTTATGCCTTTGTAATTCAAAAAGTACCATTTCGTACGGAAATATCCTGTCCGTATGTCACACTATTTCCATCGCAGTGTACTTCCATTATTAAAGCTAATTGAAAAAAAATCCTAATTAGAATAATGTAAAAATAGAATTATGGATTGTATTTCGGTTTTTTTTTTTGAATAAAGGGCCATGAATTGGCTTTATATACTCTAATAGCGATTGACGGTGTACTGTACACCTTGAATCGTTATTAGCCTTATGTACCCTATATTAGCACCCCAAAATTTTGACATTGATACCTTAAATATAATAAATTACACTATTTAAGGACGTGGACCATAATCTGCCGCGTCTCCTGGCACTATATTAGAATGAATGACGCTAAGTTTTTCTTTACTCTAATAATTTATATAGTCTAATAACGATTCAAGGTGTACTGTCATGGTTGGAACGCGTCATCTCATAAATGATTGCCGCGATTATGTTTTGTCGCATTGGTTTGCCTTTTGACTCCATGCCAGAACAAATTACATTGAATTGATCATTGTGTTTGTTAGGATGTCTCTACACGTTGTGTAAATTAGCGCGCTGATTTTTGTTGGCGTTAGGGCCCTTGAACCCAAAATAGAGTTAATAACACTAATTATTTCTTAACCCTAATAGCGATTACACTAATTGTTTCTTAACCCTAATACACCGCGAATCGTTATTAGTGTCAAAGTCACTAATTTGGGTTCTTAAAATTTTGATTCTTTCCTCAAATAGGATACATGATTTTAATTTTTCCTTGACGTTAATTAAGGTACCTTACAAAATAGCGTAAAAAATGAAAGTACAATAAGCTCTAAATTGTGGGGTGTACGGTCAATGTCAGACCGTACATAAATGTACCTTTTCAAGTGAAAATTTCACAAAAAATGAATTCAATCAGACGCGCACGCATAAGAACGTGCGCTCAAAAAATGGGATTAGTCTGACACGTAGGCTAATTTTAGATTCTTAAAATCTTGTTATAATCTTAGAACGCAAAGTCTGAACGCAATATCTGTACGAGCGGAGGAAATATCTGTACAAGTCGAGGTAATTAATGACTTGTACAGAGGGCATTAAATGTACTACCCAAAATTTCAAAACGCAGCGACAAAAAGGCGGCGGCAAACTTTGATGGTGGGAGCGTGACAGGATAACTTCGGTGGATTCGCAGCCACCCTAGCGTAAGGCACGTGGCCCTTGCGACGTGTACGCAAATACGCGCGCGCTCATCGTGTATTTTTTTACTTTTCCATGTAGCCCATTTTTACTAGTTCTGTATTTAAGAACTGTCTTCCCTGTGCACGGTCTTAACAAACTGTAGGGTTGGTGACGTGGCGTCCTGTAAAAAGAGTGTATTGGCATCCGACGGTCCGATTTTACGCCTACAACCTTGGACATTTCCTGTAATGATTTTTCTTTGAAAAAAACAATTTCTGTACGAACTTGTACGAAACGATACGACCGTCAGTAAAAAACCCCACTTTTTCGCCAATGGAAGGCCACCCTTAATGATGATCTAACTTTTATCGTTCTTGCAACTGATGATGCACCTACGTTAGAGCATTTTGTCTTTTACTCTTTTTCGCTTTTTTCCATCTTTTCTGCAATATCTCCAGTTCTCCACATTCCAAGGGGCCCACGCTCGGTCATCTACACCATCGGGCCGCTAAAGAATGGTTTTAACGATCAGAATTTGTTAAATTCTAATGATTATGGAAGTACGGACCAATGGACTCTTATTTCAGAAGTCACATACAGAGAATCCAAGCCTCTGCGCCCAAAAACATCAAATCTTTTGATCGTACGGTAAAGATCAGCAAAGATCTGTGGACATTTTTCGTTGTCCAATGCCTTCCATGACTGTACTTAACCTTACTTAAAAGTACAATACAATACAGTACAGTACAGTACGGTATTTAAAGCTCCTCTGGAGATCTTGCAATCGACTAGGCGGCCCAGCGCGGCAGTGCCTTGTCAGTTTCCGTACATTTTGTGCTACACCGCGAATCGTAATTAGAGTAAATTACTCTAACTCGGTCGCTCGAAATTTCGACTCTATGACATCAAATAGAGTAAATGATTCTAATTATTTCATTATTCTAATTTAGGTAAGTTTAATTAGCGTAACAGAATTGTAATATAGGTTTTTTTTAAATAGTGTGGAGTACGGAATACGTTCGACCGTGCAAAACTGTACTTTTTATAGTAAAAAAGTACAAATAATGATTTAATACAATCGCGCTCACACGTGAAATCGGACTAAGCGAAAAATCAATCACATCGAAAAAAAACCGTTCGCATAACTCTCGTCCGTCGACAGCATCGTCGTCAGTGTGAACATTAACTGACATTCAGCGCGACAAATAATACTAGCGTCATAATGACGTCAAAACTATACGGACTGACAGATTTTGTACGACCACGTAATTTAGTGCTTTTAATTTCAGCGCGGATACTTAATGCCGACATAACCCAATATAGAGTACTTAAATAAATTAGAGTAAACTTCCTATATGAAAAAGTTCTATCACATAAATTAGAGTTTATTACTCTAATTGTTTTATTTGGTTTTCTTACTCTAGTTTTTTCATTACTCTAATTACGATTCGCGGTGTACTGTACTTGTCATTTTCCTCCGTAACTAAAAACAAAACACTAGAAGAATTTGTCGTCATTCGCCTAAGTCATACAATTCGTACGGACGCATATTTGTTATTTTAAGCCTCGTACCATCTACAGAAAACTAATTTGAACACGAAAGGATCTATTTCCCGCCCCGTCCTCTCTCTCTCTCTCTCTCTCTCTCTCTCTCTCTCCCCCATGGCTGAACACACAATTTCAGGATTCCTTCTCTTTCCCTTATTATTATTTCTTCTGAAATGCGAATACATTCCTCTGCAGAAAGTGCACGGATCTCCTGAGAAGGCGACCGACATTTTCAAGTCGCCCTGTCCTCGCATACAAAATCCAAGTGCGTACTTTATTTTTTTCGTAATTTTTCCCCATCCATCGAATTATGTTGTACCGATTTCAATTTGCTTCCGTACGAGGGCCGTTTTTTGTCCTGTTTGGATGACCGATGGAGCTTCACACGTCAGCATATTTATAGTATAATATGATATAATATAATATAATATATCATCTCAGTGGTTTTATAGTTCCTCGCTTTTTCGCTAATTGTACGGATCCAGCTGTACAGCGAAGTAAGAAATCGTACGGTCAGGGAAGGAAGAAAAGTTCAATTTTGTTTTGTTTTTTCTGTTTGCTGTTTATACATATTATATTATACGTATGTGTGTTTTTTTTATAAACGATATGTATGATATGTATGTCCACATACATGGAAAACGGTATTAATTTTCCGCACGAAAAGCAGTAAAATACGGCTTTAAAATACGGTTCAAAATTGGTTGTACACACTAAATTATGTCCGCCAAATATCGAATCTAGGGTCGCACAACCATTGGAGAGACTGATCTTTTGGTGAAATCTGTTGATGACGTCAGCATTTGGAATAGTGTGAACCACACCTTGCACCATAATGAGTGCTGAGAAAGAATTAGTGTGGACTGTAGGAGGATTAATTGTGTGTCAATAATTTTCACTTTTTTTTGTTTTTTTTTGTTTTTCAATTTTTCAATTTTTTAATTTTCCGGTCCGAATGACGTGGACGATTTTACACCGCGAAAAAATAATAGAGTTAAGAAGAAAAACAATTGGGTATTAGTAACACTATTTTGGGTTTAGAGGGCCGAAAAAAAGGGAGGAATAGAAAATGAAGAATTTTGGTTGGACAAGGAACAAAATCAGGATTTTGTGGTTTTGGAGGGCGGATTATAACTTTTTTTGGGGAAATCTTGCAACAGTTTTTTTTTTTTTTTACTTTTTTGAGTTGTGATTTTCTTAGCAGAAAATTCCCACAGTTTAAAACTGAGAACAAATAAGATTTTGACTCACGCGTTTTTTTTTAATTAGTTATCGATTTTCTTTATGAAAATAAAACCATTTTACAAAAAATTCGGAGGATCTTTTTTTTGTCTTTTTTTTTTTTCACAGTAATTTTTTTTTGGAGTTTCGTTTATTTGGTTAACAATAGCTTGAATGAGTAGTTTTTTTTTTTTTTTAGCTTTCAATTTCAACCAAATTATTTCCTCCTTCCAATGATTAATTATTTTGACTGCTTTGTTATCCACCTATATGTTTTTTCTCTTAGTAAGCTTCTTTGAAGTCTTAGTTTTTTATCTATTTGTATTTTTTTTTGTTTCAAAGAGCATAAGCGTTGAGCAATAACACATATAATGTCAAATTTTCAGAATGTTTGTCGGTATTTGCATGTACTTAATTTCAAATGTCAGTCTAATGTGTCCGATGTCCCATATCCAATTTCCGATATCATACGTGTCCAATTTCCAATTACCAATTTCCAATGTCCAATGTCCAATGTCCGATGTCTAATGTCCAATGTCCAATGTCCAATTTGTGATTTCCAATTTCCAATGTTCGATGTCCAATGTCCAATGTCCAATGTGTCCAATTTTCAATGTCTAATGTCCAATGTCCAATTTGTGATTTCCAATTTCCAATGTCCAACGTCCAATGTCCCATGTCCGATGTCTCATGTCCAATGTCCAATGTCCAGCCTTTGGAGCCCGATGTTGAATGAATGTCCAATGTCCTCAATGTCCAATACCTAGTGTCCAAAGTTCGATAGCCAACCTCAAAAGTTTCCCACCTGGTGTTAAATGTTGATAATCTGTCATATTCGCCAATGTCTTCAGCATTTCAACTTTGGAGTGATAATGCAACATGGAAAGGAGGTGCGATTCCGGGAATTGGAGAGGCCATTGGAGTTAATGTCACTATTCCATGTGGCGTGGCGGTTTTGCTTGATGTCCCAAAAATTTCTGTTGGTTTGCTTACGATCAAAGGCTACCTCAGGTGTGGCTTTAACGAACTCTTTTTTTTTGTTTTTTGTTTTTCTTAGGACTATCCGTTTGCTTCCAAATTGTGTTTCTATTGTGTGACATTTGTAACAAATTGGATGAACAGGAATAACATCTTTGTCACATTTGCTATTTTTTTTCACCTTTTCTTTTGATCTTTTGTTCTTTATTTTTATGCTGCTCGATTACTTTCTAGTGAATTTCTATTCACTCTATAGTCCCTCTCCCTCCCCCTCTCTCCCCCTCCCACCCCTCCCCCCCCTCCCTCCCCCTCCTTCCCTCTCCCTTTCCTACTCCCAGTTTCAAAGACGATGTCGCCTTAGGAAAAATCTACGTGACGGCTCTTCATGTTCTGGTGGAGGGCCAACTGGTCATAGGATCCGCAAATAACTCCTTCTCCCAAATGGCCATCATAGAGCTCTCTCCCTCTCCCAACAGAGCTCATCTTCTCTTCTCCAGCTTTCCTCCCGCCGATGTGGACTATCCCCGTGACCTCGGTCACAAAACTTTTGCAGTGGTGAGAGAGGGGGGGGGGGGGAGAGGGAGGGGGAGGGAGAGGGAGAGGGAGAGGGAGAGGGAGAGCTAGAGGGAGAGGGGCGAGGCTGAGGTCGAGGGTGAGGGCAAGGGGAAAACCCCGAGAGGTCAACTGCCTTTGACTTTTTTTGTTTTTACTGACTTCCCAAGTTTATGTACTTTTTGGTTTTGACTTCTTTGGATTGTTTTTGGTGTGTCTACGGGATTCTCATCTCCTTTTAATGGGAAACGGAACGGGAAAACTAACTTTGTGCATGAATACAAAACTGTGGTTTGAGTCCAGGTTGGTGGTCAAGTGGAGCTTCATGGAATGCCAGGTGGCGCTCTGACACCTTCTTGGTGCCAGCTGGCGAGTACGGCAGCTGCCGGAACCAGACTGATCTATTTGGACGATCCGATGGCCGTAAATTGGCCGGTTGGGAGTGACATTGTGATCGCTTCAACGGACTACAATTACAAGCAGTCAGAGAGAAGAAAAATCAATCGAGGTTCGTCGTTACCTCTTTCTTTTCTACTTTTGGTGGTTGTCAGAGGTGAAAATTTTAAAAAGGGGATGTTTAAAATTCCTTTCTTTCTTTTTTTATTTGTTGTTGTTATGTTTGGTTTGCTTTGGTTTTTTTTTTGTTTAGTTTCAGTTTGTTGAGTTTGGATCTGCTTTGCTTTGTTTGGTTTTGTTTAGTTTTCTTTATTCTAGTTTTTTTCTCTTTTGTTTGGTGTAGTTTAGTTTTGGTTTGTTTTATTCCTTAAATAGATCGCCATTTTTCCACATTCATACCAAATATATTTATATTCTTACCAAATATATTCAAATTTATACCAAATATATTCACGTTCATACCAATACGTTCACATTCATACCGAGGTTGCCACTACAGTGAAAGCAACAGAAAATGGGGTGGAAATAACTCTCGACCGGAAATTGTTATATTCACACAATGGAGAATTAGTTTCTGATGGAGTCGACGAAACTAAGATTGACGAGAGAGCCGAAGTCATTCTTCTTTCGAGAAACATAGTCATAACGGGAACCGACGAGAGGTCTCCCTATCAATACTATGGTAAGTTTCTTTCCTCTACTAGGCGAAATGGTTAAACTTTTTCATTAGTTTGATATTGAATGTAGACGTTTCTAGGGGATCTCCCTCCCCCTCCCCCTCCCCCTCTCCCTCTCTCTCTCCTCTCCTTTCCCTCTCTCTCCCCCCCCTCTCTCTGCCTACCCCTCTCCCTCTCCCTCTCCTTTCTTCCTTCCCTCCCTCCCTCGCCTCCCTCCCCCCCTTCCCCTTTTGTCCTCTCTCTTCCCTCTTCTCTCCCCCTCTCCTCTCTCTATCCCTCTCCTCTCTCTGTCCCTCTCCTCTCTGTCCCTCTCTCTCTTTCCCTCTCTCTTCCCCCTTCTCTCTCCCCCCCCCTCTTTCCTGCCCCCTCCCTCCCTCCCTCTCCCCTCTTCTCAATTTCCGTCCGGACTTTCCGTTCAAATCAGTGTAACCACACCAATGTTGAACCCTTATTCCTTTTCCTCCCATGTTTTGTGCCCCATTTACACCCTATACTTCTATTAGTGTTACTATTTTATCATATATGACTATTTTTGCTTTTGGCAGGCGGACATTTTATGGTATACCACACTCCCTATCCGCCGCAGATTATCGAGGGAGTGGAGTTTTCGAAAATGGGGCAGCAGGGCTGTTTGGGCCGTTACAGTCTACATTTCCATGTGATTGGAAACAGTCCGGATACGGTTTGCCAAAAAAACTCGTTTCACGACACGAAACAAGTGAGATGTTCGAGGTTTTCGAGGTTTTAGAGATGTTCGAGATTTTCTCGTCTTATCTTTCTCAACTTATCTTTCTCCTCTTATCTTTCTAGTCTTATATTTCTCGTCTTGTCTTTCTCGTCTTATCTTTCTCGTCTTGTCTTTGTCATCTTATCTTTCTTTTCTTATTTTTCTCGTCTTATCTTTCGTGTCTCTCTCATCTTTCTCATGTCTTTCTTGTCTTTTCTTTCTCGTCCTTCTCATCTTTCTCATCCTTCTTATAATTTTCTTGTCTTTTCTTTCTTGTCTTATAATTCTTGTCTTATCTTTGTTGTCTTATCTTTGTTGTCTTATCTTTGTTGTCTTATCTTTGTTGCCTTATCTTTTTCATCTTTCTTGCCTTATCGTTCTCATCTTTCTCAAAAGCAAAAACATATATCGAATGGACAATCCCGAAACTTGGACATTCTATTTTAAAACTTGGCTTCTCTCACTTTAGCCCTAACTTAACATTTGATTGTTCCTCCCGCCCTTTCTGTTTTTTTTTTTGGGTCTCTTTGTTCTTTATTTTTTGTCTTTTCCAGCGATGTATTGTCGTTCATGCTAGCCACAATATTACTTTGGGGCATAATGTTGCTTACGGTATTTCCGGGCATTGTTACGTGGTGGAAGAAGGAGGAGAGCAAAACAACACATTTGTGTCAAATATTGGCATTACTTCCAACGTTGGTGAGTGAAAAACTGCAATAAAAGTTCAACTTTTTTTGAGTAATCCCATTCAAATCTCCCATTTTCTTGTCATTTTTGCGACGAACTTACGTGAAATCAATACCGAGTTTTCGTATGATTTAGATTTCACACCATTATAAATTTCCTTGTTTGAGTACAACACCAATTTTCACTTTTGTTATCCAGGTTTTATCGATTCAGTTCTTAGTGTCAGTCTACTTCTTCTACATCTTCTTCTTTTTCGTCTTCTCGTCTTCTTTTCGTTTTTTTTTTTCCTTTTCAATTTGGTTGATGGTGGTTTCATTTTATCAGTGATGACCTTTTCACATTTTTCAGTTAAGCTCCGTATTCCTCCACGCGGAACCGACAATCAACCTTCCACCTTTTGGATTACATCTCCTTCCAATAACTATATAAACAATAGGGGAATCGGTGCGGGCGACGCTGGGTAAATGCATTTACTGCTTCATATTCCTCAAACAAAAAGAAACTAAAAGAAAAAATAAAATTTGACATAAAAAACAAATAAAATTTGGCATAAAAAATAGTACTGAACATGTGTTTTTAACCTCTCACAACGTTCTTTTGTTCCTTCCACTCTCTTCTCAGTTGTTGCTTGATCAATACGCAGTTTTAAATGAAATCGTATTCGGTTTCTCTGTTCCCCCTTTCCATTAGTGCCCTTTGTTCAGTTCTTTTCAGTTCAATTCAGTTCAAGCTAGTCCAGTCTACTCTAGTCAGACAGTTCTTCCGTCTGATTCCAGTTTTCATCCATTCTCAGTTGAACTCAGTTTCAGTTCAGGTCAATTCAGGTCAATTCAGTTCAAATCGATTCAATTCAGCTCAATTCAGTTCGCTTGAGTTCAATTGAGTTTAATTTAGCTCAATTCAGTTCAATTGTGGTTCGATTCAGAGTTCAATACATTCAAGTCAGTTCGATATAGCTCAATTCAGTTCAATTGTGGTTCGATTCAGAGTTCAATTCATTCAAGTCAGTTCGATATAGCTCAATTCAGTTCAATTTTGGTTCAATTTAGTTCAATTCAGTTCAACTCAGTCCGATTTAGTTCAATTTAGCCCAATTTTAAATTCGGTTTAAGTAAACTCAATTCAGTTTCATTCAGTCAATCCTTCCCATTCCCTCAATTCAGGGAAATGCCGTTCAATTCAGTTCAATTTAGCTCAGCTCAAAAAAATCCTTTTTGCTTTGGACTTTACTGCAGATTTTGGCTCCAAGCAGAAGCTAAAGTCTCCGGAATGTCCCTTTCCATCCCATCCTTGAGACTTATCTCTCCTCGAAAAGCTCCTCTGGGTATATTCGAAGGAAATGTGGCTCATTCCTGCAAGTTTGCAGGCCTCAAGACATATCCTGGTAGATACATGCCACAAAATGTCAGTAGATAAACACCACCTTTGCCTTTCCCTGGTACTTATTTTATTCTCTGACTTATATCAGACTTACTGATATCAGATTTTCTTATGCCTCGTATTTTATTTTATCTCTGACTCAGATTTTCGGCTTTTGAGAAACACACTTTAGGTCACTGTTTAGAAATTTGTGAGTTTGTAAGTGAGAGAAGTTCGTGTCCCTGCTATGGAATTTTAAGCATTTTTGATAACGACTTCACTGTTTTTTTTTTTTTTTTTGCCTTCTTTTATGAGGATAAAGAAATTAAGAGTTTGATTGTTGCTTTGGATATGAACTACAGGTGCCACGCCCTTATATGCGAAATTTTTTGTTCTACAAAAATAGACAAGGGTAAGTCATACAGTTGTCAGTTTGTTAGTCTTTCCCTTTCTTAAAAATCTTGATTCTGACAACTTTATTTCCCAGCTGTTGTACTATGTCAGAATTTTTGAAATTTTGTTGTTTTGACAACATAAGAACATCAGTTTTGACATCCTCTACCGACTATATTTTTGCAGAGCGTTTTTTCACAACACCAATTCCATTACAATTTCGGGTACTTTCGCAGATAATGCTTTAGGAATCAATTTGATGGAGACACGTGACATACTTGTGGAGCGTTCACGTTTTGTCGGTGTCACGACAAATTACGGAAATCCGGCTTACTGCCACGTGGTGGATGTTGGCGGTGTCTATGCCAACTGTATGCCAGTTTCTGGCTGCGAGTGAGTAATCCATCGTCTGCCTGTTACAAGGAAAGGGTGGATTTCCGTTACAAATATGTTATACGTTTCTTTTGCTGTCGTATGTCTAACTTTTACGGTAATTTTTACGGAAGCGTAAGTAAGGACGGTCAACGTTTACGTCCCGACAGCGAAACAGATTACATATATTCGTGACGGAAATCCGCCCAAAGAATAGTCGTTCCGTTTCTTTTCCGTTTTTTTTTTTTTAACGTTTCAATTTTGACTGGGAAATGGCGCTCCGTGTTTGCTACAAATTACAAAATGCACATTATCTATAAGGGCCAGCTTTTTTGAATCTCCTGTTATTACGGGCATCGAGGATACAAAAAATTATTTTGAAGCCACATTTGAGAAATGTATTCCTGCCGCCGTGTATCCTCCAGAATCAAAAAAACCACTCATTACTTTTAAACGCCAATAATGACTCGATTTTTTGTCGTGTTCCAGTTTAGCCATTCCGGATTGAGTGGCTTACCTTTAGTGGACGTCAAATGTTTTTCATTTCAATCTTGCTTTCTAGTTGTACCTAGATGGTTGAACCATTGCTTTTTTTGAATAGAATCTCCTTCTTCTTTGACACTTATCCTGGACATGATGAGACCTATTTTTGCCATGTGACTTCCCATTTTCTGTCTAGTATGCGAAAACAATTAGAGACGTATTTGTTTTAGCTCATACTCTACGCCTATTTTACAATAATAAGCGTAATACTTAGATGGTATATGTGTTTCCAATTATATGACCATCTTTGGATTCCAAAAAATTGGACAAAGATCCCTCTCGCAAAAATCGTAAATGTATAACGTGACGTTCATGGATTGGCCGGTTCAGTATGCCATTGCCACCTGGCACTCCTGGACGATACCAACTTGGATACTTGAAAGACCCTTATTATGGAATTGCAATAAGCCAGGAGCGGGAAACCACTGGACATACATTTCCAAACAGAGTCGCTTACTGCAGGTTTGTTCAGCTACCTGCTTTTTACTTCATCATCACCAAATATATATTTTTATTAAACTTCAGCGTTGAGTTGTTAGTTTCCGAAAGCCCAATCTTGCGATGCAGAAAAAATGTACGAGTATGCCAAAAGTGTTTCTTTGCAGCAAAATTGGAGATTTATTGTTCTACAGTTGCAATATTTCCTGATCTCCTTCACTATTTTTTTGTAGGTTCACAAACTACAATAATAATTGCAGCTCACCAGGAGTGACAGCAGGGTTAGTTGTTGTCACAACGCAGGAATTCCTCGGCTCCTCATTCAATCCAAGTTTTTCTGTAAAAGTAAGTCCAAATTCTTACATTCTAACCAATTTCATCATAGTTCAAAAAGGCATGCCAGTTTTTAAACTTACCGCCCTTGTAACTTTTTGTGCATCCATGAATGATATTGGTAATCTTAAATTTGCTTTTCACATTTCTAATTTATTTGTACGCTGCCGCTCATGTAAAGGCATCATTTGGATTAAAGAGGAATTTTCCGTATTGTTTAGTGTGGTTGACGCGACGGCTTGCTGTCTATTGTTCCTTTGTCTTGACATCACTTCATGATTTTGCTTCAATATGGCTCAATTAATGTTATCAACACTAGTAGAAATGCTTTGTCTTGTAGCGTTTGTTATGCCCAAACTCCCAACGGCCCAAACACTAGGACTACACTTTCAAATTTTAAAAGACAGACCTTGTAGAAGTACACCGCCCATCTCTATTAGAGTTAGTGGACTATTAGTGTAGATCCTCTAGTGGAATGAACTTCGCTAACGTTTGTTTTGCCGCCTGTCTCGTTATGAACCACTCAACTAATAGTGTTATCAGCACTTATTTACGATTTTGGATCAAAAATACACTCACTTGAATTACAACGATCAACTCTAATAGCAATTGACAGTGTTAAGCACAACAGCTGGGTTTAAACACTACCGTTAACCTTCAAAGCCTTATGCAGAACTCACATGACTTGTGCACAATAAAATGTATGTCTTCATGACCTTCTATAGATTTTTTTTTTTGTTTTATGTAGAGTTTAGTTGATATTACTGAAGCTCATTGAACCTCGATAAGAATGAACACCCAAATTTTATTTGACAAGAGATTCAAGCAATAACTTTTAACATCGATGGATGTTTCTTTGGGATTCCATTGTCGCCATTGATAAATCAATGACATTTCAATGTATATTCGATTTTCAGCATTAACCATTTCAACTTTGACCATTTCAACATTGAGCATTGAATATCTAAAATTTCAATATTGGTCATGTCCTTACGACTGAATTAACATGTATTTTGTGAAACAACCTTTTGGTACAGAAATCTAAAGTTTGATTGCAACATTGGTTGACATTTAGAGAGAGAGAGAGAAGGCAAGAGAGAGAGAGAGTGAAAGAGAGAGAGAGAGAGAAAGCAAGAGAGAGAAAGCAAGAGAGAGAGAGAGTGAAAGAGAGAACGAGAGAGGGAGAGAGAGAGAGGTAGAGTTAATAAAATGGTATGAAATTAAAATTAGTTTAGTTCTGAATGTATTCGGATACTTTTTATCAGACCAACGAAAATAATTTCCATGATAACAATGTAATTATGACAAAAAAGGAATTATGATATGAAATTCATTTCAGAAATTCTAAATGCAAGAAATCATTGACTTCTTTTATTGATATTTCTTTCAAAATACAAAAGGATCGGATTTTTTTATACTCACAAACTGACAATTTCCGGGAAGCTTCCGAGAAATTTGTCCAGATACCCCTTTAATCCGTTGTCGGATAAATATCTGTTGGACAATCAAAATCACAAATGCTAGGGATGTTACCGAACTGTTTTTACTATTAAGTTGTAGTTTCGAGTTCAGTTTCAGTTTTAGTCTATTTTTTCAGTTTTCTTATCACTTACTGTCGTTTTTAGTTTTACTAATCACTTTAATTTAGTCTAGAAATGTATAATATTTCAGCTGTCTAGTCAATAATAGTGGAAAATTCTCCACAGTCTTTACAGTGTATCGTTAGTAGTGTTAATATTAAAAAAATATAAACACTAATAGCGATACATGTAGTTTTTTTTATGTAGTCGCTTTTTTTTTGTACCTTCTTGTTCCGGACATTGTCCTTTTACGATTATCGGCCCTTCCTGTCTTGGGATTCATAAAGCCATCCTCTCACTACTCTAAAATCAAAATTTCCGCTACCATTATTGGCCAATGACAATCTTCTAGCATTATTGGCCAATCACAATCTTCTAGCATCATTGGCCAATGACAAGCTTCTAGCCTCATTTGTTGGACAAAATCTTAAGCTGCGCTTTCTACAAGATCAGCGTACGTAGTGAAAAACATAAAGAAAACCTTTCAGAAATAACCCAAATAAAAAAAAAACTTGCAATATTTTTAATTTTTTTAGCTTCTTGAGGCTTGGCGCGGCATTTCCATTGAAGTTGCAATAGCTCAAGTTTCTATGATACATTCGAGGAGGTAGATAAGTTAACCAAAAATTAGTAAAACTCATCAAATTCGAGAAATGAAAAGAAAAAAAAAATGCGGATTGGAGAAATTTAATATTAATTATCTCAAATTTAGAGCGACTAGAAGTTGACTTTGGGCTGATGTGATTTTTCTTCGTGGGAACAGATTTTACACCCTATATTTTTAGCAAGATACTACATAATATATAGTTAGACGTATACATATACATGTTTTGCATATCATACATATTTACTCATAGTACACATATTATACATTTTATACATATTATACGTATTATACATATTATACATATTATACACATTATACATATTTGACATATCATACATATGATACATATTATCCATATTATGCATATACATACGATACATATATACATATATCTACTTATTTAGAAAGTATTGTCATCAAACAAGGGTAATAAAGTCATGGAGCTCTACATGAATGAACAATTTGTAAGAAAAAACTTTGATTGCATAATTTTGTAGAATTTCTTTAAAATTGAATAGATCGACTAAAGTCATTAAATTATTGATTTCGTTTGTTTACACCACCCATAATTGTACACCTCCGACAAATTTCAATGGTTTCCCAAAAACTACATTGTAACAGTTAACGAATGTTTTGAAATAAGTACAAAATGTTCTAAAATAACTCTACTATAACTCTAGCTGGAAGATTCTATGGTTTATTACTATTGAATCGTACGTCTAAATTAACATCTATCTTTTTCCTTTGAAGTCCCACACGCTAAATTGTAAGTCTATAACATTATTTTTCCCTTGTTTCGGCCTTTCATGTCCTCTCCTTCTACATGGTTGACAGTGGATCACACACTGTGATTTGATCTTGGATTTTATTTTCGTATGTTACATCTCTTTAGATAATAACATCCCAAAAATCATACAAAAAAAATATGCAAGGTTGATTGTAGAGAACGGCGATGCATCTCTTAAATGATAAGATCCCAGAAAAAGATGCTAGAAGGCTAACACAAATAATGATATCATAGTATCCATGTAAAGAAAGTTGACAGTATCTATAAGCCAGACTGTATTCAAAACAAGAAAATGTATGTATCTTTCGAATATTGAAAACATAAACCACTTACAAAATCGGCTACTTATCGGCGATAAGACCGATGTCGATATATCGTACCAATATATCGATTATCGGATACCCGAAAAAAGGCCCATATCGGTTATCGGCAAATCCTTACCGATACACAACACTACAAATTATAGACCTTTGGTCGTCCGTTTGAAAACCTTTAAATAGGCCGACTTTCTGTCCGTCTGCACCCCCGTAAACGGCGTGT
Organism: Zygnema cylindricum; assembly: GCA_037447655.1. Lineage (NCBI taxonomy): Eukaryota > Viridiplantae > Streptophyta > Zygnematophyceae > Zygnematales > Zygnemataceae > Zygnema > Zygnema cylindricum. The sequence goes on along the minus strand of JBBHKE010000167.1, from coordinate 206,494 downwards.
CCCTCGGCCGACGTCACCAAACGCGCAACGGCCGATTACTTATTTTGTAGTGTTGTGCATCGGTAAGGATTTCCCGATAACCGATATGGGCCTTTTTCCGGGTAGCCGATAATCGATATATTGGTACAATATAGCGATATCGGTGTTATCGCCGATAAATAACCAATATTTATCTGTTATTCGCCCATAAATAACCGATATTTATCTGTTATTATCGGCGATAACACCGATATCAATAACTATCGGCGATATATGTACAGACCGTACAGAAAAATGTACGGCCAGTTCTCTCAACTGTACGTGTTATTCCCCCGACGCGCCCTACTCACAACCCCTATCTACTGAGGTGCCTACCAATCATATCATTTGTACAAGCCGAAAGTACAGAACCATAGTTCAAAAGTAGGTTTTTTTATGGTAGGCCTTTGGTAAGCGCACAAAACTTTGCACAAAACTCGCGCAACGTAGGCATAGTGTATGTGTGTGTGTCGTGCACACTCCTGTACGAACATCCGAATCTGACGTAACATCAAAGTACAGCACACGCCGCCGGACGAATTTTTTAGCGAACTGACACGGCGTAGGATGACATTCCGTGGGAAAAAAAACCGGGGAAAAAAAAAAAACGCAGACGGGCAACCAAACAAAATTTTGAAATAATTGCGATGGAGTTAAAATGAGCGCGGTGGAGAGCGGTGAGAGTGCGACAAGAGAGAGTACGGGCAGTTCATAGCTTTTTCGGAAAGTTGTTTTGCAGCCACCAACGGGGTTGGTCCGTAGGTTTTGGTAATTTTTTTGGCAGTGTGGTATTTTTTTTTTTTATCGTCCCATACTGCCTGGTTGGTAAATTTGAGGCTTTATTTAGTGTGGCCCTCAAAATTGCAAACGCTAATATGACAGGTTGTCCTTTCATAAGTTGTGTTATGAGCTTTTCATGTGATCTTTTAAAATCGCCTACTTTGATCAGCAACCGTCCGATCGTCAAAATCTGACGGTTTAAGTAAAAAGTCCCTCAAAACTCACAAAAAAAATTTTTTTTCCGATTTCTTTTCAAAATTTAGACATGTCGTTTAATTCTCTATCGAACGATGTGCAACTCAACCCTATTCCTATTTTATTTCATTTTGCGGCCAATACAATATAGTAGTGTTGTGTATCGGTAAAAAACTTATCGCGATAACACCGATACCGATAGTTATCGGTTATCGAACGGTCAGAGATTCCGATATATCGGTCTGGGACCAACAAATTCCATATCGGCGATAACTTAAAAAATATATAGTATGCATACAATAGCACGTTATAACATACTGTATTATTTTATTGATTTTTTATAGCGTGGCATGCCACGTATAAAAATATGTGTCGTTACCGTTTAGCTGCAATTTATTACGGAAAGTGCAGCATATAAACGTTGGCCGGTTAACTGGACAAAAATTTTACGGCGATGTACGTAATTTTACCAAAAACTGGTGAACATGGAACTGTAAAAGGACGGCGCACACAAAAGTACAACGGACGCAAAATAACATTCTGCGTGCCGCCGAAATCGAACGGACGACTTGGAATGAGAAAACAAGAGCGGACGGCCAGCGTGAGCGCCAGCATCCGGAATGGCTCTTTTGGCAGCTTATGCCAAAAAAGCTGACAGGTTGACACGTGGCAGGTCCCCAGTGGATCTCAAGGAATAAAGGGACAAAGCCATGGCGTCGGATGTGAAAGGTACATCGTTTTTACTGGATCCGTACGTCCGGAGAATAAGACGTACAGTTTTCGTACGTCCGGAGAATAAGACGTACAGTTGAGTGTACAGGCCGTACATTTATCTATACGGTCCGTACAGTTATCGCCGATAACTATCGTTATCGGCATTATCGCCGATAAGTACCCGATATTATCGGCTACTTATCGGCGATAAGACCGATATCGATATATCGTACCAATATATCGATTATCGGATACCCGAAAAAAGGCCCATATCGGTTATCGGCAAATCCTTACCGATACACAACACTACAATATAGGTATTGAGGGCATATTATATGTTTTGCGTACAATAGGCATATTGTATCGGCGTAGGGTCACCTACTTTTGAACTATGTACAGAACCCCTATCTACTGAGGTGCCTACCAATCAGATCATTTGTACAAGCCGAAAGTACAGTAGTCGGTATAAGATATGTACGAATCTAGTACGGCTCCAGTTAAAACGATGTACCTTCCACATCCGTCGCCATGGCTTTGTCCCTTTCTTCCACGGGATCCACTGGAAACCTGCCACGTTTCAATTCATCGGCTTTTTTGGCATAAGCCGCCAAAAGAGCCATTCCGGGATGTCGACGCTCACGCTGGCCGTCCGCTGGAATTTTCTTATTGAAAGTCGTCCGTTTGATTCCGGTGGCGCGTAGAATGTTCTTTTGCGTTCGTTGTACTTTGTGTCCGCTATCGTTTTTCCGTTCCATGATCATCAGTTTGTCGGTACAATGCCGTAAGTTCCCGTAAAATTACTATTCAGTTAACCGGCCAGAAAGTACTACAAAATGCAACGTATTTTTTTCGTCAAAGTCCATACAATTACTGTAAAAAACGGTACATTTCCCGTAATTTTTCTATATAGTTTACCGAACAAAAAGTACTCCGTGCAGAAAGTACGGAAAGCACATGTAGTACAAATGTATCGAAAACTCTGACCGTTCGATAACCGATAACTATCGGTATCGGTGTTATCGCGATAATTTTGTTACCGATACACAACACTAGTATTTTGATTCCGACTATCCCCTCTCAAATGTGTGATCGTTACATCAACAGATCAACAACAATTTCGATCTCCCCTTCGGAAACAATTCATACGCCACGAATTTCGTAACCATATCGGCGGCTTCTTCCGAAGTAGACACATACATAAATTAGTAGTGTTGTGTAACGGCAAGGATTTGTCGATAACCGATATGGTTTTTTTTCAGGTTGTCGATAATCAATATATTGGCACTATATATTGACATCGGTGTTATCGCCGATAAACAACCGATAACATCGGTTGTTTATCAGCGATAACACTGATATTGTTAACTATCGGCGATAACTATACGGGCAGTACAGCTAAATGTACGGCCTGTACACTCAACTGAATAGGTTAATCCTCGTAGGCGACGCGGACCCCCTCCTCCCCGATTTCGGGAAAAAATCGCGATATTTGCTTGATTATTTCTTATTTAAGTGGGTTTTACTAGGGTTCCACGCTCCAATATCCCGCTCGAATGTCCTTTTGAATTTTCAGAAGATGGTGGCAATAAATGGCGCCAGTCTGACAGATTTGTTTGTCTGCTTTGTTCGTCTGTTCGTCTGGTTTTCGAAAAAGTTTGATTTTACAAATTTACAATGTAATTTTTTTTTTTCGTTTCGGTACTATAGTTTTAGAACTATAAACTATTGTTTTAAAATTTTCAACGTTTATGTGGTGCTATTTCCATAATAAACTTCAGTTAAACAGAATACGGTACAGATTCTTATACGTGGCATTCCACGCTATATAAAGTCAATATAATACAGTATATTATAAAGTAGTATTGTATGCGTACTATTTTTTTTTTAAGTTATCGCCCATAAGGAATTTGTTGGTCTCAGCCGGATAAGTCGGGACCTTTGACCGTTCGATAACTGGTAACTATCGCTATCGGTGTTATCACGATAATTTTTTGGCCGATACACAACACTATAAATTATATCTCCTTCGCACCAACCAAATAGCCTACAAAGTGCCATTAAATCAGGATGTGTCTCAATGTGTTTTGTCCTCTTATGGAAGACAATACTCTTAACCAATGCAGTCGAACTCATGCTATCAATGAAAATCTTCAATTGACCATTAACAACTCTCAATTCGCGAAGCGGTTCGTTAATCCAAATAGAAGCCTTTGGATGTAAAGCACGCTCCTTTAATCCAAATAGATGCCTTCGGATGTAAAGCATGCTTCCTTATTCCAAATAGACGCCTTCGTTTGTAAAGCACGCTTCCTTAATCCAAATAGACGTCGTCGTATGTAAAGCACGCATCCTTAATCCAAATAGAAGTCGTTGGATGTAAAGCAAGCTTCCTTAACCCAAATAGACTCCTTCGTATGTAAATCTTCCTTAATCCAAATAGAAGCCTTCAAATATAAAGCACGCTTCCTTAATCTAAATAGACGCCCTCGGATGTAAAGCACGCTTCATTAATCCAAATAGACGCCTTTGTATGTAAAGCACACTTCCCTTAATCTGAAGAGACATATTCTGATGTAAAACACGCTTCCTTATTCCAAATGAAAGCCTTCGGATGCAAAGCACGCTTCCGTTATCCAAGTAGACGCCTTCGGATGCAAAGTATGCTTTCTTAATCCAAATAGACACAGTCGTATGTAAAGCTTCCTTAATCCAAATAGACGTATTCGGATGAAAAGCATGCTTCCTTAATCCAAATAGAAGCCTTCGGATGCAAAGCACGCTTCTTTAATCAAAATTGAGGCCTTCGTATGTAAAGCACGCTCCCTTAATGCAAATAGACGTATTGGGATGTAAAGCACGCTTCCGTTATCCAAATAGACGCCTTCGGATGCAAAGTATTCTTTCTTAATCCAAATAGACGCAGTCGTATGTAAAGCTTCCTTAATCCAAATAGACGTGTTCGGATGTAGAGCATGCTTCCTTAATCCGAATAGAAGCCTTCGGATGTAAAGCACGCTTCTTTAATCCAAATAGAGGCCTTCGTATGTAAAGCACGCTCCTTTAATCCAAATAGACTTATTCGGATGTAAAGCATGCTTCCTTAATCTAAATAGACTCCTTCGGATGTAAAGCACGCTTCGTTAATCCAAATAGATGCCTTCGTATGTAAAGCACGCTTCCTTAATCCAAATAGACGCCTTCGTATGTAAAGCTTCCTTAATCCAAATAGACGTATTCGGATGTAAAGCAAGCTTTTTTAATCGTAATTGAATCATTCGGATGTAAAGCACGCTTCCCTAATCCAAATAGACGCCTTCGAGTGTAAAGCACGCTTCCTTAATCCAAATACAAGCCTTTGGATGCAGAGCACGTCGCCATACACTCACCTTTGGTTGAACTAAGTGCAACTGACAGTTGAAAGTGCTAGCTCCAAGAAATCGTCGCTCCACCAAAAACAAAAACAAAATAAGACGTTGACTTCACATAATCTAACGCAATCCAACGACTCCAATCCTTATCCTTATACCAATCCTATTTCGACATTACTTTCAAGATATCTAAATATTCTCTTCACCGCTTCCCCAATGAGCTTTCTTACGAGCCTGACAAAATCGGCACATGATTGAATCCGTGGCTACGTGGTAGTATATCAAAACTTTAGGCACATCGACGGTCTCTTTTTCCTTAAATTTGGGATACTCATACTTTTCGATCAAGAGAGGTCAAAACCGATTTAGCGTCCAAGATAGAAAACTTACTTCACACTGATATAGGCCTCCAACATAGAAAGCGTAGTTCACATTTTTTAGCAATACTGCACCTGCATCTATTTGATGTCCCCATTAAAAAGCATCAACGCCAAGAATATAGCTCGCGTCACGCAAATCCGTCACCTTAAAATGAAGGCGTAAAAAATATTTTAACTCTTAAACTCGCTCCAAGTTGTCATATATTATTAGAAAATCGTTAACTAATAAAGAAAATACAATTTGTTTGTCCCCTTCGCCTTCTATATAATGAAAAACAGTACGAACAAATCCAAACTCCGCAAAAACTTTATGTACTCGTAAATACCAAGTTTTGGCCGCCTGTTTAAGTCCATTCAAGGACTTTCGATAGCGTCATACTCTTCCTTTGTTGGAGATCACTCCCTCTAGCACCGTCATATGAACTTCTTCCTCTAAATCTCCATCTAATAACGCATTTTTGAGATACTTCTAGTGCACATGCTTGTTGCTAACAACAATACTACAAATAATCATCCGTAATGAATCAAATTTCACGAAGGGAGCATGTTTCCGTGCAATCAATTCCTTCACGTTTTTGAAACCCTTTACACACTAACCGCGCCTTTTTACCTTTTTACCTGATGCACCAGTTTTCGTCTTTAACACTCAGTTAGCATCGATTGCTATCTTCTTTTCAGGTAGGCTTACCTTCTCAAATACATGATTATCACTCGAAGATTTACAAGTGTCCGAAGACATTCGTGAGTTTTCACTTCGCGAATCACCTCCAATGTTATCAAAATTCATTTTTCGGAAGATTTCCTCTTCTCCCTCTTAACATTGGAGGCAAATCCCGTCTCAATGCTAGAATCCGCGCCTAGAATGTCGAGAAAACTTTGAATGTCATGATCCTCATAAAAATCAAGATTCTAAATTCTCTTCGCCGATCGAGAAATTATGGATAAAAGGTCCCTATACATTGCGGATATGAATAAACTCGCCCCCTTCAAAAGGACGAAGAAAATTGATACCTTCAGCCTCAAGGACATGGTCACATGAGCAAACAAGGGAGCCCAACAAAGGTGGATGACGAAGGTCAAGCCAAAACCTGAGGGTCGTGATGAATTGAGCAGCGTGAAACGCGGGGTGTATAAATCAGGTGTGGATACAAGCCAAGCTTTGGGAACAATTCTACCACATGAGAGAAGCGTGCACACGAAGAATAAAAGGCAAACGCCTCGAGAAGCTCAGTTTTAATGGCGGCGACAACGTGATTTGAAATGGATTCTTGAGGACGCGCAACATATGTCGTAACAAGGGTTGAAAGAACTAGCATTTTCGCGATAACAACAAGAGGAAAAGAACATGATGCATCCAAAATTGACCATTGGAAGGCGACACACGTCCGAAACACGAGGGACAACGGTAGGAAAGACACAAGTGTCCCTTGCCAAAACTCCAGAGACGAGAGCAGAGGCAATAAGGCACTAACTTCCTAAATAGGCAGCGGGAGCAACACGTGCCGTCGATAGTAAACCCAACACGCTACCATAGATAGGAAAGAGAAGCTTAAAGAAGGGTCGTAAACCCAAACTCGCGATCTAAAGGTCCACGGCCTAATAAATTGTGAAAGACGTCTTTGAGGCGATCATCAAAGGCAGAAAGAGATGAGACACACGTTGGGGTGTGAGGGGAAAAGCGATTAAAGTAAGAGGGGCAGTGGGGGAAACACAATGTCAAATGAGCAAAAGCCGCTTAGGGATCAAAAAGATTGGGAAGGTCGTCAACGTAGGACAAATCTGCCTGAAAAGCAGATCCAAAAATCGGGTCACAAAAGCATCCGAACCAAACGGGCAACCTAATACACAAATTTCATCGGATGGAGGAGGAGATTAAAAACCAAAAAAGGGAGTAAAAAGAGGGATAGCATGAGAGGACCAAACAACAAACTTCCAGGTTTGGATAGAAAGGTTGAGTTCTTCCAAATGATCCTTGAATAAGTTATAAGCGGACGTGACTTGGTCCAAAGGGCCAATAACGTGTGTATCGTCTCCAATCGGAGGAAAAAGGCAAGAAGGGAAAGCGACGGAAGCATTGTAAGGCCCGGTAATGCGCAAGGTCAAACAAAGGTCCCTAAAAGGTTCAAGTTGACGAGGGATCATAGAGGACAGCGAAACCCAATCACCATCAACAAAGGAGAGGTTCTTGGTCAAAGAAAAATAAGCCCTTGCAAATGGGAATATCTGGATTGAGGAAAAGGCAACCATAAGCGCTAAAAAAATGGCGTTCCAATCCACTGTATTGACAACAATGGTAATGACTTGAAGGATTAACTAATTCGGATGGACATCCAACAAAGCTTGAATCCCATGGACCACAGCTTCGCAACCTCCTCGACTTGACATTCCTAACAGGAGAAAAATAATCATGGAAATCGCGTTGGAGCTAGATGGAAATGGCTCAAGCCACCAATCGGTATAATATTATGGTTCTAAGATAAGTGTAGTTTGCGACAAAGGATGCCCGATTAAAAAACCTAAAACCCCAAAAAAAACATGGAAAACAACAAAATACATAATAATGTGTGGCTTCCACTTCTCGTTGCCCTTCACCTCTAATATTCCGCCTTTCACTTCCTCCACTGTTTTTGAAGGAGGCTCCATCGCGCCTTATTATTGTTATTATTATTATTATTATTATTGTATATATATTATGCTAGAAAACAGGGAAAATTTGCCATACCCTCTCAAGAGAAGGAGAAAAAAAAAGCAAAAAAAGCAAAAAAAGAAGAGACACGAAAGAAGAAAGAAGGAAAAGAAACGAAACAAGAAAGAAAGGAAAATGAAAGAAGAGAGAAAAGCAGAAAAAAGAGTAGGTAGGAAAGAAGAAAAAGAGAAGAAGAGGACAATACCAAGTAGACCAAAATGACTTCAAACTTCCGAGGATGTGAAGAGATGCAACGTGAATTTTTTTTTTTTTTTTTTAGAGTTTTCATTTCCGATTCAAAGGCAAAATATAAATCGTCACGAAGCTCTCCACCATTATTGGTTCAATGAAAATACACTACAGGCCAAAAAAAAAACCTGTACTTTTCCCTAACTTGAAAATCCAATTTTGTTCTACAACTGAAAAATCGAAATCTGAAATCCGAGTCTGTACACGACAATCCACACTAATTATCCTACTGTTTTCGACCTCCTTGTGATCTCAAGAGCCTCTTAAAAATCCTCTTGATATCCTCTTAAAAACTTCTTAAAACCTTCTTAAAATCCTCTTCAAATGCTCCCTCTAAAACCTCCTCTAAAAACTCTAAAAACTCCTCTAAAAATCTCTCTCTAATTTTTTTTCTCTAAAAGTCTTTCCTCTCAAAATCTTCTCTCTAAAAATCTTTCTCTAACCCTCCTCGAAGACCTAACGACAAACCGAGATTAGGAGCCGAACGATCGTCTTCTTCCGACAAAATTTGAGCCATTCCAAGGTTTCCCTCTTCCCTCTTCCCTCCACCCCCCCTCTCCATTTTCCCATTCAAAACTGACGAGTTCCTGAACAACCCACCTGTCGAGAACGGATTCAAAGAAGTAGATCGGGTTTCTGTTTCCATATCCGTTCCAATTTCCGTTCCCGTTTCAGTTCCCCTCACCGTTTTTCCTAACACACTTCCCATTACGGTCATATTTATAGAACTTGAGAAATTAGGGACCCTGAAAAGATTTCCCTGGGAGGGGGAGGGAGAGGGAGAGGAGGAGGAGAGACTCGCGACTCGAAAAGAACTTCGGTCCGTCGTATTCATCATGTGGGACCAATTCAAACCTGGGACGTTATCCTCTCCTCCTCCTCCTCCTCCTCCTTCCCCCCCTCTTCCTCCTACTCCTCCTCCACCTACTACTCCTTGAACCATCCCTCTCCCTCCTTCTATTGTTGCTTGACCTCCTATACCATACTGTCTTCTGACAGGCTCTCCCGCTCCTCCTCCTCCTCTCCCTCTCCTATTTCCGCCCAAAGGAACTGCCTCCTCTCTCGCATCTCCCCATCCCCCCCTTTGAAGAAAAGCCCTATTGGGAGACCAAACCCCGGATTGACTTTCCGTCCCTTCATTAATTATTTTTGTCTTTTTCTGAGAATCTCCCGTGGACGGAGTTCCATGTGGGATTCTCCGTAAACTTGATCCCACAATACTCTCTCCTCCAAGTTGCATAACCAGAGGGGGAGGAGGAGAGGGGGAGGGAGGAGGAGGAGGGAGGTGAAGACCTTGAGATGAAGTCCCACCTCTTCCTACCTCTCCCATCTGTATTTCTGGTACTAGAGAAGCTCCCATAAGCTGTACTCCTCCCTTCACTCCTCTTCCTCCTCCCCCCCAACTAGTACTAGTGAGAATGTCTCGATTGTGGCCTCCTACTTCCCCTCCTCCTCCCCTTCCACTCCCCCCTCCTCCTCCCCCTCCTCCTCCTCCTTCCGGAGGCCTGATTTGGGGTTTTCCATGGGTCCAAACAGGGACAACGGGAGAGAGAGAGCTAGGGTGAGGGGTAGTGAGATTGGGAGGACGAGAGACAGGGAGAGAGGGAGGGAGAGTGGGAGGAAGAGAGGGAGGGAGAGAGGGAGAGAGGGAAGGAGAAACCGTTGTCTTAGGGTGTTGCCACGAGGCGAAAGTATTATCTAATTCCGAACCCAAACCTGATGAAGACTCCAAATCTGACTGAAGAAGGTTCCGAAAGCCAACCCCCCTCCCTCCTCTCCCTCCTCTCCCTCTCCATTTTCTCTCTCCCAATGCCACACTCTCCTCTTCCTCATCGTCCATAGAAAAAGACGAGAGTCCCTTATTTTGTCTTTTTGTGATCACCGATACTAGAGTATCGGAAGAGGAGTTAAGGTCGATATGGGCCAGACTCGAGGATTTGAGATGGGATGGTTTTAGAGAGGGAGAGGGAGAGGGAGCGAGAGAGGGAGAGAGAGAGGGAGTGGGAGCGAGAGAGGGAGCAAGAGATGGAGCGAGAGAGGGAGAGTGAGAGGGAGCGAGAGAGGGAGAGTGAGAGGGAGCGAGAGAGGGAGAGGGAGAGGGAACGAGAGAAGGAGAGGAAGAGGGAGTGAGCGAGGGAGAGGGAGAGAGAGATGCAGAGGGAAAGCTTCCATGCATATGATGGAGACGGTTTTTATTATAAGGCTGAGAAGAAATAGGAGAAAAACCCTTGGAAGATCCTCTTCCTTGGTCTCTAAAGTCTCCCTCTCTCCTCTCTCTTCCTCTCCCTCTCCCTGTCCCTCCCACACCTCCCAAATCTGCCCAGGCAGGTCTATTAGGCATTCCATTCTTCCCATCTCCCACGATCTTCCCCCCATTCTCTCCTCCTCCTCCTCCCCCCCCTCCTCCCCATCCTCCTCCTCCCCCTCCCCCTCCTTCCCCAACACTTCCTGTCAAGAACTCTCTCCCTCCCCAGTCCTTCACCATCCATGAAGGGACATTTGAAACCGTTCTCTCTCTCTCTCCCTCTCCTGGAATACCAGCCATACTTTTACTTTGAGCAAACCCACAAGACTGTCCTCCTTCAGACATATCTTCGCTATCTCTACTCCTCTCTCCTCTCCCTCCACCCCCTTGCCCTTCCCATCCAAGACTGACCCCTTTCATCGGGGTTTCCACAGAGGGGGAGCTTGTAATGGTTACCCCAGAGCCTCCAGCTCCTCCTCTCCCTCTCCCTCCTCCTCCTCCTCCTCCTCCTCCTCCTCCTCCTCCTCCTCCTCCTCCTCCTCCCCTTTCACCTCTTCTTCCACCTCCTCCTCTTCCACCTCCTCCTCCTCCTCCACTTCCAGACCTATGACTGCTCACCAGGTGTCCCACAGGGGGGTGGTGAGAGAGCTCCGTCTTACCACGTGGAGGAGGGAAGGAATTTGTTCTCTCTCTTTCTCCCATTAAAGGTACTGAAGACCTTTCCAGAGAAACACCATTGGGGTTTTCCCACCTTTGAGATGGGACCTGAGTCCCCACAAAAGCCTCTTTACCTCCCTTCCCTGCCTTTTCTCCCTTCCCTCCCTTTTCTCCCTGCCCTCCCTTCTCTCCTGCCTCTCCCTTCTCTCCGTACAGCACTCTGTTCGACAAAAACTCTCTCTGCACCCCCATTGGCTGCTCAAAATTTCCCAAACCTGTTGATATTCCCAAGTTATAGTGTGGAGATTTTTCCCCAAAAACTGGTTTTATTTTCGGCTGTTTCTCGTCCGTAACGTCAACAAGTTTCCGTTTTTTGAACAAGGGGTTGTTGGGCGTTTTCGTAATTTGATTCTGTTCCGTTAAACTGAGAGCTCTAAAAGCTCCCCTCGCCCATTTTTTTCGAAGTCCCTCATTGGCCATAACCATGGCAGTTCTGTAAAACAAAAAAAAAAAACACGACAGGGAAAGGACAAAAATAAAATAGAATGGAATCAGAATAAAACAAAAACAAGAGAAAACAAAAGACTAACAGCGATAATCAGAGCAATTTTTTTTTTTTTTACGAATCGACTTAGATCGAACAGACGAAGGAGGAAAAAAACCCAAGCCACTCAAATTATTTAAACAAAACCAGTCACTGTTATTAAAAAAACTGGTTTATATGCATGTAAAAATTATAATTCGAATGCCTCTTGTAATACTTGTATTTTCACAACAACAAATAATATCGAGGCATCCTTCCTAAATTAACTTTTTATACCTCCCATTAACTCTTTATGCCTCCTTTTTAGATCCTCCCTCCCCTCCTTTTTATAACCCTGTTTTGCTTTTCTAAATTCAGGGTTTTCTCACCTGTATCGTTTCTCTGCGCCTTCTTTTCCAATTTTCCTTAAAGCTCTTCGAACGGAAATCTGTGTTTCCTCCGTTTCACGACTTTCCGTTAAATTCACCCCTTCCACAGAACTTGATAAGCCTGACTCAAATCTCTTTCCGTCACCGAATTCTCTCCCTCTCCCTCCCCAATCCCATTCCTCCTCATTATCTCCATCCTCGAAATCGATCAAATATTCAAATGGGTCGAAACTCCCATTGTTTTCCTCACTATCTTCCATATTATCGATCTCTTTCCTTCTTTCCTTCTTTTCCTCGCCCTCTCCATCTGTAACTCCTGAAGAAGAAACGTCTTCCTTCCTCACCTCTCTCTCTTCAATTTTCGTCTTTTCCAAATGACTACGGACAACCATAGCCGCCTCCGACTCCGGTCCATACTCCCAAGGAGACACCATTCCCCCCAAATTTTCAAGTTTTTCCTTCATTCTCTGTACCACCGATCTCACTGGCTCTCTCTCTCCCTCCTCCCTTCGAAAAATTTCCATTCTCTCTGTCAAAAAACTCAATTTTTCGGTCGAAGATGTGTGACTTTTTTCCATTTTGGGCACTTCCGGAAAAGGTATAAAGCTCGTCCCATTGACAGGTGGCAATATTACATCGTCCTGTACCGGTTTCAGAAAAAACAAAAAATTTGTCTGTTTTCCCAAAGCCCTCAACACTGCCAGGTGGCGCTCCAAGATTCGCTCGTTATCAGGCATCCTTTGGACAGTCTCTAAAAGACACCTCAAATGCTCCTGTGTCCCAAAAAACAACAGAGTTGTCAAATTATCATTCATTTTATACAAAAGAAACACCCAGTATTTCTACATGAAATTGTGTTTTCTTTCGCCTCGCAAACTTAATTATCTTTTGTGACCCACTTGATGGTTTTAGAGGTGACCAACGAAAAGGTAAAAGCCGGACATTTTGATCGAGATATATTAATCAATGTGGTCTAAGAAAAACGAGTTCGAGAGGCGATAATGAACAGAAACTCTAACAGCAAAACACGTGTACACCGTAAATTGTTATAAGCACTAAGAAAAAACTAGTATGATGACTAATTTAGTGTTTCTTTTTCAAGTCCAAATGATGAGGACGATTGTGAACCTCAAACAAAATTAGCGTAAAGAAAGAAAAAATTACTATTAACAGTGCTATTTTGTGTCCAGAAAGCAAAAAAAAAAAACAGGACAAAATTAGTGTTATAAACTCTAATACCAATACGCATGTGTACTACAGAAATGGACAATACCAAACAGAGAAACATGGAAAATGAAAGAAATATAGGTATTTTTCATCTTCACAATGGAAACAAAAAGTGTTTTTTTAATACTCAGCCCGGTCTAGAAAAAAACACCCAATGGTCCATTTCCATATTAGTTGAGAATCTGTCTCTTGTAGTTTAAACCACTCTAATTTCACGTGGTGTATATTAAAATTTGGAGGTATACAATTAACAGGGATTGAAACTAACCCGAACCAAACACTTCTGAGTACAAAAGATGCAATTCCCATTTCTTTTCATTTACTTTGGAAAAAAAAATATCTTCACTACTGAGTATTAAAGATGCAATTCCCATTCCTTTTCTTTTTCTTCAGGAAAATTTTGGGATAACAAAATGCAGCGACACTGGTGTTGAGAGAGGAGAGGAGAGAGGGCGAGAGAGGAGAGAGGCGAGAAAGGAGAGGAGAGTGGGCGAGAGAGGAGAGAGAAAGAGGGAGAGTCACTAAAGGGGGAGGAGGAGGACGACAAGGAGGTCTATCCTTACCTCTGTGACAAAGATTTTTCCTGAATCTGTTTGCTCAGATTCGTGATTTTGTTTTGTGAACCAATCAGCTTGCAGCAAGTGGTGTAGAAAGAGAAGCTCTCTCAGTCTCTCTCTGCACTCCACCGGCCCCCTCCCTCTCCCTCTCAAGAAACTCCCGTCAAACTCCCCCTTAACAATATCGCTCACAAGGACCCAATTTTGTCTGTATCTGTATACGGCAGCCACTAGGATAGCATCCTCAGACGGACTCCACCTGTCCTCCATCGGCAAATTTTGACCTTCCTCTCTTTCCCCTCCCTCCTCTCCCTCCTCTCCCTCCTCTCCCTCCTCTCCCTCCTCTCCCTCCTTTCCGAGAACTCTTTCTAGCGTCAAAATTGAATCCTGTCGGGGAACAAAGACCCACATTTTGCGTTTTTTCGAAATTTTCTCTGTTACACTCTCCCGCCCTCCCTCCCCTCTTTTTCGCTTATTAGTTCCTTCTTTTCTTCTGCGTTCTCTCTCTTGTTCTTCCTGGTCTAAATACCTCTCCTCTAGCTCATAATCTCCATCGCTTTCCACAACCTCCTCCTCTCTCCCCTCCTCTGTCTCCTCTTCCTCTTCCTCGTTCTCCCCAAGTCCCTCACCCTCCTCATCCTCCCTCCCCACTGTCCTCCTCGACCTCTTCCCTCCCTCCGTCCCCTCCCCTCTCTCCCTCATGGCTCTCACATGCTCCCGTCTCAGTCTCGCCAGGTGTCGCTCCATCAACATTTCGTCTTCTAGCAGACGAGGGGCCTGTCTCCTTCTCTGTGATGGTCGTCGCAGTCCTTCTATTGGCTCGTTATTTTTCGTGGAAATTTCCTCTGGAGAAGAAGAAGTTGTCCTTCCTCCTAAGACTTGTAAGGCCATAGATTGTGACTGGAGTCTTCCCGTAGACCTGGTATTTATTTCTCCTATATTTGTATTTGGGTTTTCCTTGGTAGTTTCTTGTAGTGACTTAAATTTTGGTTTCGAGACCTTCTTTTTTGGGGCTTCTCCAACTGTGGGAGTGACAAATCCTTTTTTATTTTGAGTCAAACTTTCCATTAGAGCTCGTTGTTCACTCTCCTTCGCAATCTGTCTCTCTGTCTCCCATTCTAACATACGACGAGTCTCCTGTAAGCAAATTGATAACCGGTGATAAGAATACTTGAAAGAAAAAACTCAAAAACACCGAGTTTAACACCTCTTTATAATTTTCACAAACTTTTATTCACATTACTGTGACAAACATGCATAAAAATGCAGTTTTTCCCATTCAAAAGCAACAGAACTATTCCCTTTCTCAGAATAGCATGAGTGAGAACCCGTGTCAAAAAATTCCAAAAAGTCCCAGATTCAATGCAATAAAAAGAAAAGTAGACAACGAGGAAAGAGACAGTTCCCATTGCTTCTGTGTCGTTTAGCTCCAAAAAAAAAAAAAAAATTTCATATGAAGTGCTTTCCACCTTATAAGACATAAATGTTAGTAGGTAAAAAGTTATGGATTTGGTTCTCAAACCATAGTTCTAAATTGCAGAAATAGAGGGACATATTATACGCTTTTACAATGCATTTCACTATATAAAGTTCCAATGTTGTATATCGGAGGGAAGTCCACACTTAAAACCAACATAAAGGATTTTTCGGCCTCAAAAAAAAACGGATATTTTAGTTATGGACCTAAAATACCTAAGATATTTAGGTATAGAAAAAACCTAAAAAACCGAATATAAGGCCGAATATTTTTAAGGCTTTTCATATCACAAATTCCCATGTCTTATTTTGTATCCATTCCTGCCATATTCAAAATCTTCAATATCTATAAGTCATTATTTTACCTGAAACAAATTGTCACTTTCCTTCTTGCCCACAGTATTTATAATGGAGCAAAATGAGCCGATTGGTTATATTAAAAACAGTTGACAATGTGGGAAATTTCACAAAGGTGACAAAAAGAAAACAAAACAATCTGATATAATCAAAAAAAGAAAGAGGGTTTACCTCCTGTTGGGCCAAAGCCTCGACCTGATGACGGTACGCCTCGTCAGCAAGTTGGGTGTCCCAACCTGATGTCATGTCACATCACATTCAAAAGTTCGTAAACAATAAACAAGTGTCTTTGAGAGGATATTCTCATAACTATCAACAAGAGTTATCCCACCTGATTTTTCCCATAAATAGTTTAAATTGTCACCTCCATCATCACAGATACACTCTACTGTATTAATAATATTTTTGTGAAACCCTTTTTGGCCTCACAAACATAGCCGCTTCTGGTTGTTTCTACGAGTCCTTAAGGCCATTAACCTCTAATAAAAAGGACATATGTACATTTCTGTACCTTAATCCCTCCAATGTCCAAGAATCAACAAAATCTGTAAGCTGTTAATCTGACTAGAGATTAACAGCTTGTAAGCTTCAAAAGCTTACGCTTTTCATGTTGTTAACAGCTTTTAAGCTTCGAAAACCTATCTCATATTGAAGAGACGTATCATTTTGTCATCACCCAACTGCTTTTAGGCTTCAAAAATTTATCTCATATTGAAAAAACTTATCATTTTTTCATCACCTAACTGCTTTTAGGCTTCAAAAACTTACTCTCGTATTGAAGAGGTTCGTCGTCTTCATCTAAATCAGCTTCCTGTTCTTCTTTCAGTTTTTCCAACTGCTCCAATTCCCACTCCTTATCCTCGTATACCTCTCCTACATCCTCACCCTCCTGGTCCACAATGGGATTAACCTCTTCCAAAAATCGCATCGCATATCTGTCCACACATATCCTCCCATGCCCAAAAAAAATCTCATTTCCCTTACTCACTTCCCTTCCATTTCCCTTCCTCTCCTCATTTCCCTTCCTCATTTCCCTTCTTCATTTCCCTTTCTCATTTCCCTTCCTCGTTTCCCTTCCTCATTTCCCTTCCTCACTTCCCTTTCTCATTTCCCTTCCCCGTTTCCCTTCCTCATTTCCAGGACTTTGGGTTCTCAAAAGAAAGGAAATACAGCCTGTCATAACACCTGACCTTCACTATCTCTCCAACCCATTTCACTATTTTCTGACAGTCGGTCGCTTATCCATCTGTGTTTCTAAGCAAAGATAAAATAAGCACATTTTAAAGCACAGTTTAAAATACAGTTTTAAAATAGTCTAAAATAATGTTTAAAATACTACAACTTTGTTATAGCATCGTATAAAGACCACAATTTAAATACTCCAACTTTGCTACAACACGAATGCATTGATCTGGAACTTGACATCCCTGTCGGTGTGAATGGAGGAGGGAGAGGGAGAGGTAGGGGGAGAGAAGGGAGGGAGAAGAGAGGGTGTCGAGAGAGGTAGACAAGAGATGGAGAGATCCGCACACTAAAAATAGAGGAAACTTGAAGGTCTGTTCTTTGCAACAGAAGAGCCTTAAAACCCGTAAGAGAACAAAAACTACACCGCCCATCATTATTAGAGTTAATAACATTACTTCAGTAGCGACTTTTTCTCGCCGAAATTCATAAATTAGTGTTAACAACTCTATTTAAGGGAGTGGACAACAATCTGCCACGTCTCCTTGCACTAAAACAATATTACATATTATAATTTCGCATTAACACTAATAAATCCTTAACACTAACAAATCCTGAACGCTAATAACGATGAACAGTGTTGTGATTCTGTCGACCAATCCCAATTGAAGACCCTCTTAAAATTTCCACGGTTCCATGACTCCTTATATGTCATGGAAAAAACATAACTAAACTTCCTCCTCCTCCTCCTACTCCTCCGCCTCCACTCCTTTGCCAAGCCTTTTCTGAACAGGCAGTACAGACGTTCCACACTAAGTCTTTTTTTTTCTTTTTTCATCTTTTGGTTATTTTCAATTACCAGAAAATAGGATGTGAAAACAAACGAAGAAGTGTGCTCTATATAAGCACCTTAACCATCCTAAAAGTGGAAAAAAGTGGGAAAAAGTGAGGAAAAGTGGGAAAAAGTGGGAAAAAGTGGGAAAAAGTATGACCTGGAAAATCTCTACAAACATTTACGTCGACTTTATACTAAAGATTTATAAATTATTCGTCCAGTTTCGCCTATGTGGTTGTGGAAGATTAACGCCAGAGAGGGAAAAAAAAATCCAAAACATCACTATTGTTAAACAGTACCTATATTAACGTAAAAAAAAAAAAAAAATTAGAGTTTTTAATTCAATTTTAGGTTCGAGGGTCAAAATTTGAGGGCGCCGAATTGGTGTTATTATCACTTTAAACTGTGGACCCAAGCTTGAACCGTGAAAGAACAAAAAAAATCTTTAAGAAAAAAAAATACCTTCAAGAAAAGAAAAAAAAGTACAAAAACCCAGTAGAACTCACCTCTCAATAGGCCTAAGTTGGTCCTCAAAAGCACTCCCCACAGTCCCCAAAGCCGCAGCCGCCGCCGCCATCTCTCTCACATCCACCAACATGTCTATCTCTTCCTCTCCTCCCTCCCCCGTTAACATCGCTAAAGGCTTAACTCCCCCCAAAATATCCTCCACTACAGCTCCTCCCTCTGCAACACCACCTCCCGTAAGACGGACTTTTCTTACCCCAAGTGCCTCTCCTCCCTTCTTTTCCTCCTCTCCCCATCCTTCACCTCCTTCCTCCTCGTCCATCCCTGCCGGTATTCCTTCCTCGATAAACTCCTGGTTCTCTGCGGCCTCCTCTCTCTCTACCTGTTTCATTGCCATATAATCTTCTTCCTCCTCTGCGTTTTTTAAAGCTGCCTCGACCTCGGCCACCGAGGGTTCGACAGGTGTCACAATGGTTTCCAGAGTCCCCTCTCCCCCCTCCCCTCCCATTCCCCTTCCCTCTCCTCCCATTCCCCCTCCCTCTCCTCCCAATTCTTTAGGATCGGAAGGAGAAGGGAGAGTTTTTTCGTCACTCTGACCGATATGTATCCCCTTTATACCCGAAAAAAGATCCCGGGGATCTAATCGTTTGAAAAACTCCGTATTGTAACCTCCACTCTGCAAAGATATCGTAGGTTTTAGGCCCGAGAGAGAGAGAGAGGAGAGAGTAGAGAGAGGAGAGAGGAGCGAGGAGAGAGGATAGAGGGGAGAGAGAGAGAGAGAGAGAGAGAGAGAGAGAGAGAGAGAGAGAGAGAGACGAGAGAGAGAGACGAGATGAGAGAATGGAGAGGGACGGGGAGGGAGGGAGGGAGGGAGGGAGGGAGGGAGGGAGGGAGGGAGGGAGGGAGGGAGGGAGGGAGGGAGGGAGGGAGGGAGGGGAGGGAGGGAGGGAGGAGGGAGGGAGGGAGGGAGGGAGGGAGGGAGGGAGGGAGGGAGGGAGGGAGGGAGGGAGGGGAGGGAGGGGAGGGAGGGGAGGGAGGGGAGGGAGGGAGGGAGGGAGGGAGGGAGGGAGGGAGGGAGGGAGGGAGGGAGGGAGGGAGGGAGGGAGGGAGGGAGGGAAGGAGGGAGGGAGTGAGGGAGGGAGGGGAGTGAGGGAGGG
The DNA here is from genome assembly GCA_037447655.1 of Zygnema cylindricum. Lineage (NCBI taxonomy): Eukaryota > Viridiplantae > Streptophyta > Zygnematophyceae > Zygnematales > Zygnemataceae > Zygnema > Zygnema cylindricum. Next base: position 187,034 of record JBBHKE010000167.1, on the reverse strand, counting down.
AGAGGGAGTGAGGGAGGGAGAGGGAGGGAGGGAGGGAGGGAAAGAGGGAGAGGGAGGGAGAGAGGGAGAGGGAGGGAGGGGATAGACACCTGAATGACGAGGTCATCGAGAACCCGTTTTTGATTTGCTTTCCGCAAAATATTTTCCTCTATTGTGCTCTCGCTGACGAGGCGATAGATATTGACTTCGCGAGTTTGTCCTATACGGTGACATCGATCCTGTAAAAATTCAAAATCAAAAAGCAAATTTAGGGTTTTAGAAACATTTCAATAATCAGTATACCTCTCATTGTTATTGTTATTGTTACTGTTGTTGTTTTTAAAATTTCCGGTCCATACAGACTTCAAGTGCAAATATAAATTATGAACATAAATTTTGTTGGCCAGAGAAAAAATATAGTGCAGGCCATATGGGAAATTAGTTGGTTCATAAGAGCACATGTAAGCTTTGTTTTTTGTACATTAAGTGGTGTGTCACAAATTATTTCCATCCAAAAAAACGCATCGTTTTTTTTATTACTCCTTCCATGCAAAATTTAACGAGTGAAACGCTTAAACTGATTTCTGTGGAGTAAATTCAACATTTAATATGGTAGAACGGAACACATGAAACAAGAGAATGAAGAAGATAATTTGGAACACTTCACAAGTGAAACGATTTTTTTTTTTTTCTTCTACACATGATTATGTTTAAGAGTCAAATTGTTACAATGTTGAAAATTTCTCTAGTCCATTTGACTCATATAAGTTTTACGAACAGTTCCATCCTTTCATCAATTATTATATAGTGCTTTTAAATTGCTATACCTCATATGTTTTCAACAAAAAGAAAAAGAAAAAGAAAAAGATTGAAAACCATGATTTTTTTTTCGGTTTTTTGACCTGACCTGAGCTTGTAAATCCATTGCGGGATTCCAATCACTATCGTAAAATATTACTGTATCAGCTCCGACAAGATTGATTCCTACTCCTCCACTTCGAGTACTAAGAATGAAAAGAAAAATTTTCGGATTCGTGTTAAATCGTTGCATGAGGATTTGTCGTTGCTCAGGTTTAGTCGAACCGTCCAATCGCATGTAAGTATAACCGTATAAACTGATAAAACTCTCTAAAACGTCCAACATTTTTGTCATTTGAGTGAAGATCAAAGCTCGATGCCCTCCGGATTTCAGGCGTCGTAGGAGAAGAGCGAGTTCCTGAGTTGACCACAGAAACCAGAAAAAGCCAGCAACTTCATTTAATGGAAATTCATTTAATGGAAAGACAACGAGATTTACTTATCCCTGATCTCTTTCTGTCCAATCACTACCTTCAGTCTCACCCTCTAGCTATGAGAAAAAGAAAAAGAAAAAGAAAAAGGAATAGAAAAGGAAAAAGAAATTTAAATATTCCTTCCTCTTTTACTTACCAAAAAGAGCACCGAAAAAAGAAGCAGTTATTCTTGTTATTTGCTGCGTTTCAAAATACAAACAAAGAAGCGAATTGATGTAAAAGAGAGGAGAGGAGACGGGGAGAAGAAGAGGAGACGAAGAGAGAAAAAAGAGGAGATAAAGAGGAAACAAAATAATAGCCATCTGAGAATGACCTTCACATATTTGCCTAAAAATATAACATATGAGTCATGCACACCTAAAGAACTCACCTGGAGCTTCCCACAATCATACTGCAAAAGCCTCCGGTCAGGAAAAAAAAGTTGACGTCGAACCATTGCAGTTCGAAGGGGATTGAGGAGAGGAGAAAAACTATCTCTTATCTTTTCCACAAACCTCACTTCCTCCGAGACCACAGAGGGATTGGGATGACTACACCATACGACCGGAGTAGGAGCTCTTGCTTTTGGAGTGACAAACATAAATGCTTGAATAAGGTCCTGAAGTTCATCCACTCTATTTAAGGGTGTCTTTACTGCCTCTGCTAAAAGAGAGGAGTATTCCATATAGAGCTTAGGGTTAGACGTCATATTATGAATATGATACACCGGATGTTTTAACTGTAAAAACTGACGCAAATCTCGCCCGAAAAGTGGTCTGCGTCGGCATCGAAGCAAGCTGACGTCAGCAATGGCTGCCGCTCGTCTTATTCTTCTCCGTCTCCTCTCTTCATGAATTAGTTTTTGAACTTCAACCAACAAACTCTCTCCCGTCTTGCCACCTGTCACAGCTCCAATGTCCGGTACCAAAGGTCCCGCACCTGTCTCCCCTATTTTCAGAAAAACTTCACTTTTATTACTACTGCCGATAGTCTGCGATTCGTCGAGCATTTTCATTCCTCCCCGTTGACCATATTCTGTAACATAAAGGTCCATAGATGCCTCCTGCCCTGTCCTCTCTTCCCTTCCCTCCTGACCTTGCCAAGTGTCAATCCCAGTGCTCGCCAGCTCCACGATCCAGGGCTTGGGAGTCGCCAGCTCAGCAACCTCGTTGACCTCCCACATCGCCAGCTGTCGTTCCGCCTCCAAAAGTCGGAAATTGAGCTCACCGAGATCCACGCGACGAAAAGGTCCCGCGGAATCGCCAGCTGTCATTACCGCTGAGCTGGCGTGGGACACTATCCCCTCCATATCGAACGACGAAATGATTGGGCGTCCTTCGAAAAGGTCCGGGTGATTGCACACCTTTCTTAATTGCATGAGCACATTAATAAGACCCAAGAAGTTTCCGGAAGCGAGAGTCGCTCGGGTGTCAGAGCTTGCCATAAAGTCCTCATACAAGTTTCTTTGTCTTTTAGACATGCGACATTTAATCACGTGCTCGTGTTTTTGAGGTAACTGTTTTTCAACGTCTTTTTTGAGACGACGGAGAAGGAAAGGACGTAAAACATTATGTAAACGGTCGACCACCGCTTTGTTTACGGTTTCCTGACCCTCGACCATTCCCGTGATAGGATTGCTAAACCAATCACGGAACTCTTGATGAGATTGAAACACGTGGGGCATGAGAAAATGCATAAGAGACCAAAGCTCCATAATATCATTTTGAAGCGGTGTTCCTGTCAGTAAAATTCGACGTTTCGCATTAAAATTTAAAAGAGTTTGCCATCTCTGCGACTTCCAATTCTTGATCAGATGAGCTTCGTCCAAAATAAGATACTTCCATTTTTTTCGTTTAAACATTTTTGCATCCTGAATAACAAGTCGATAAGTTGTAATACACACATGAAAGAAATTCCCTCGACTCCAACCTTGTCGCTTCAATTTACGTTCTTTTGCACTTCCAAAATAAGTCAAAACTTTAAATCCGGGACACCATTTCATGAACTCCATCTCCCAATTTAACATAACGGAGGTGGGAACGACTACCAAATGTGGGCCCCATATGCCCTTCTCGCAGGCAAGGTGAGCTAGTAAAGAGATTGTCATAATGGTTTTTCCTAAACCCATTTCATCTGCGAGAATGCCGTTCAGTTTTTTATCGTACATTGTGACCAACCAGTCCAATCCAATGTGTTGATATTCTCTTAGTGAACCCTTTAACAAAAAAGGGACTTTTGTCCTTACATTAGTTGTCGATAAAGTATACCCTGTGGGCTGAGCAGAGAGAGCTTCTGCTGCGGCATCTGCTAACCGTTCCTCATTACTTTTCCCTTCAAGTCCTTTCTTTTCATCATCTATATCTATCTCCTCTTTCACCTCTCCCTCGTCTTTCACCTGTCTCTCGTCTTTCACCTCTCCCTCGTCTTTCATCTCTATCTCATCTTTCGCCTCTATCTCGTCTTTCGCCTCTCTCTCTGCCTCTCTCTTTTCCTTTTTGAAACGTGCGTCCAATTCTCCTTGAGGGTTGTCTCCTTCTCCTTCAGCGCAGATGTTTGCCACCTGGACTGGCATGTCCGGTTCTGTTTTCGTGACATCCCTCACCTTCCTTTCCTCTCCCTCCCCAACCATCATCCTTTCTTCTTCCTTTGCGTTTACCTGCAGTATTGATTCTGTACCGATACCAGTCATTCGATCCCTATCCTCAACTTTTTGTTCCTCAATTTTAGCAACACTCACCCTTTCCATACCTTGCTCTTGTTCCTTTTCTAGTATATCCTCACTATCTTTTTTAGCAAAGTCGCCTTCCTTTACCTCATCTCCATGCAATTCCGTAAATCCTCTATCCCTTTTCCCAACAGCCATACTATTCAGGCACACATTTTCTTCCATTTGAAGACAAACCGTCTCAGTTTCATTCTTCATGTTGTTCCCTTCAATATTCCCTTCGCTATCTTCCCAACATTTTACCTTGTCAGTTGCATCATTCGACTCACTTTTTTGTACTTCTGCATGTACTCCTACATTTTCTTCCCCTGTCGCATTAACAACGTGTCCATTTCTTTTCGATTCTCGGACCGTTAACAAAGAAGTTTCGCAATTTTCGCTCACATTTCCGAGCCCTGACCTGGATTTCCCGTGACCCACGATCCCATTTCCATGCCCTAATTTCTGCATCCTCTTCTCAAGATCTTCCTTCTCTCTCCCCTCCGATGTTTCATGTTTTCGACAAATCTCGGACTCCAAAACACCATGGACCCTTCCATTTGTTTGTGGGATATTCGATAAACCTCCCGGTTTGCGAAAAACATTCTCACTCGCCAAAACTTCCAATGCCTCTTCCCTCTCCCTCTCTCCCTCCTTATCTAGCTCGTCCATACAATTATCCATCGCAGTTCTTCCTGTATCTTCCTGCCTGTCTTTTCCCACCCTCTCTAACTCTTGCTGTTCTTTTCCTGACTCTTCCTCCTCAGCATCCCCTCCTCCTCTCCCTCCCTCTAGATTGGGTTTGAGATTTCTTTGGTTGCTGTTCTCACTCTCTGTCTCACTCTCTCCCTCACTCTCTTCCTCGGTCTCTTCCTCAGTCTCTTCGTTTTGCTTTTCGTCCATCTGCAACACAAAACCAAAACGATGAGCAGTCGACAGAAAACATTTGAAGAATAGAACCAGATTCCATGAGATAGATTGTAGAGGCCAAATTTTTACAAAGAAACAGGTCCTTTACGTCTATATATAAGACCGACAACTTGCAAAATTAGGTTAAAATTAGACAAACAAGCTGGAAAACAATATATCCTTCATAAGTCAGAAAATAGGCCTCACCACACTATATTGGGCAAGAAGTTCCTCGATCGAAAGCTCACTCTCACGCTTCAGGATGTCGATCTGCAAAAGCTAACCACCACCATGTATAAAAATACAAATTTTCAACTTAATATTTTATACAGCCATATATACAGCCTAATAGCGACAAATTCATGCTTTGACTTAATCTCGATTTAAAACTTCACTGTGAGACACATCGTTCACTCACTTTGAGAAAAAACAGCCTGTGAATAGAAATGAAAGTAGACAGGTCTGTGAAACATGGTTTTCTTTCATCAATCTGCTTTTCAATATGTACTTTCCACCATTTAACTGTGCATTAACTTCTCACAGAAACCCAACATACCAAAAATAGAGTGGTGTCTTCATCAGATCACCATTCCATTTTCTCCGACAAATGGAAAACAAAATCTCTCTCTCTCTCTCCCCTCCTCTCTCCCTCTCTGGGCTCATTACCTCAGCAGCATGATCTTCTCCTTCTTCAAGTGCTCTCCTCTCCTCCTCCTCCAGTGTTGCTTCATCATCCTGAAACCCCAAAAAACCAGTTTATTGGACAAGAATAAACCCTGTCTAAAGTTGCACTCTATATGCAGTAGAGCTCAGCTTGTACCATAGTCCTCAAGTGTAAAAAATAAAAAAAAAATAATAAAAAGATCTCTCGGCATCTCTCAGAAGTCATTTCTTTGCAGAGAAGATATCCGTGTACAACTGCATAGAATATAAGCTGTCAAAGAGCTCTGACTCCCTCTCCCTCTCCCTCTCCCCCTCCCAACAAATAAAATCATCAATAAGGGCAAGAAAACCAACACCTGTGTCATTTTCCAATAGTTTTCAACTGTTTTCGCGGATTGTAAAGACTTTTTTTTAGGAGAGTTGAAAGGATTTTGGGATTTTGGAGGTGTTTCATAACCCATTACATGAGTGCCCCAGCGTAAAGGGAACGGAAAAGAAGAGAAAAGAAGGGAAGGGAAGGGAAGAGAAAGGGAGGGAGGAAAGGGAGGGGAGGGAGTCATCAATTTACCTCACTGCAGTCGCGGTCTTGTTCAGGTAACTTGTATTCTGTATCTTCCTGGGACTCTTGAACCTGCAAATTTTTTTAATTTTTTTTGTGCCAAATAAAATCCAGGTCCGTTAATAATGTTGACAATAATAACCATTCTAAAAATCGTACGGCATAACGCAAACTCTTTGCAATAGTTGTTCTGGCGCTGACGTCA
>JBBHKE010000167.1:113991-179194 GCA_037447655.1 Zygnema cylindricum | reverse complement strand
AGGAGGAGGAGGAGGAGAAGGAGAAGTAGAAGGAGAAGGAGAAGGAGAAGAACAAGAACAAGATGTAAAATTGACCAAACATAATAGAAAGTACACTGGCACATAAAACCACACACAGAGGCAGCTCAAAAACAATTAATTTTTCACCTTTGTCTCCGCTTCAGTCTCTTCTTTCACAATTTTCGTTATCTTCGGTCGCTTTGTCCTTCCTGAAGTTGCCAATTCCCCATCATAAACAGCATTCTTCTCCTCTTCAACTTTTTCAACTTTTCCAATAACCTTTCTCCACCTCTTCAACCTTCCAGGAACTACCAATTCATTCCCCTTTCCTGGTAGCTTTTGTTCTTGAACAACTTCTGAAACATTGCTGCAATTTGCCTCTTTCGATTTATTTCCTTCAACATCGTCTATCCCTTCCCGTCCCTTCCCTTCTTCTAGCTTCTCTTCATCTGGCTTCCCTTCCTCTAGCTTCCCTTCCTCTACCTTCCCTTCCTCTACCTTCCCTTCCTCTACCTTTCCTTCCTCTGCAATTTGATCTGCTTTCTGCGTAGTTTCACCTTCATCTTCATCCTCAATCTTTATAATAGAGTGACCCATAGAACTTATCGCCCCGATTCTATCTCCAGAATTTTTTTCTCTCTTTTTTTCTCGCTCATCAAAAAAAGGTGATTGGTCCCTCTTTTCCGCAGCTACCACAGCGGGCCGATCTTCTATGACTTTCCCATTACATTCTTCTTTGTTTTTCTCCATTACAACCTCTATACTGCTAATATTGCCAACTGCCAGAGGTGTTTCCTTCCTTGTCTCCTCGACCATTTTATTTACCTTTTCATTGATGTCTCCCTCTCCCTCCCAAACCTCCTCATTCTCCTCCATTTCCTCTCCTAACCCAGAATCACTACTATCACTACTACTACTATCATTACTTTTCTCTATTACTTTTTTACTTTTCTCATTTTTTGTCGACTCTCCTTCCTCTTCGCTCTCAATTTCAGCATTTCCTGAGACAAGGAACCAAACCATCTGTCCATCACATGTGTCGCAAAACAGAAAAAGACGAGAAAATATTTGAAAATTCTCTAATATCTAAGATGAGGGTCCAGTATTATAACTGAAGAATTTTCTCGCCGGATAAGAAATGTTTTGTACTGGACAAATGCTTTTGCAAACAATACATGGGAACATTAGCGTACTGAACTTAGAGATAAACTCACTATTGTCTTTAGAAACAGAGAAGACACAAATATTGCAGCTAAAAGGAGGATACTATTGAGGAAAATCCTCCGAGGGTCTAATTGAGGAGACAAGGATACTTGTAATCTTCTTATGCACCATTACTCTGTGAGAGGAAGGCCCTATGTGAATCTAAACGACAAAAAGGACTTCAAATATCTTTCTCTTTCATCTACTCAGAAGTAAAGCCTTATAATTGCTTGCAAGATTTCAGCTCCAAGCCCCAATTTATGTCATTTCCTGTCTTTCTCAAAGAGGAAACATGTAACTCATTATGCAAATCCTCATAATCAAGTGAAAAAAAATCATAAAAACACAATATTGCTAAAAAAAAGCTTTCCACAACCACAAATCGAGTGAATCCTGTCAACTCCGTCTGACCGTTTACTATCAAGGACCATAAATTTACCTGCTTCCTTATATCTCCGTAATATTTCTTCAATAGACATTTCCTTCTCTGCCTCAAGAGCGTCGAGCTCCTCTCTTCTCTCCTCCATTGATATTAAAGCCTCATCTGCCTCCAATGTCGCCTCATCATCCTCCTGTTGATGAACCAAAATGCAAAAAATGGAAGGCAAAGGATCGCTTCCGGACTTCCATGATACAACCAGCAATAACAGCGATATACAAGGCTCTTGAGTTCATTTAAGTCTACAGATTCGAGGTTTTGCATAGTTGATATCATCCCAAATTGCCATCAGGAATCAAAAGTCCAAAAGAGACTGGACCTCTTCGTTTATCCGTTGGCAAGAACCAAAGAAGCACACATGTTCCGCAACTGGGTCTCTGCATCCTATATCTATATATATATACATACACATCTACATATTGTATACATACTATCTATATCTATACATTTTTTATATTTTGAAGTTTTTTATATTTATGTATTTGTTTACGTTTTAGAATTTTCTGTATTTAGGAATTTCTTGCAGTAAGGCATTTTCTGAAAAACGGTTTGTTTTTTAACATATTTTTGCATTTCGCCATTTTTAATATTTCAACATTTTTGCATTTTGGCAATCTGCATTTTGACATTTTCGCGTTCACCAAAAGACTTTGTCTTTTGGTTCAACCAGCATTAGGCAGAAACATATCTGATGTATTTGAAATTATAAAATAATAGGAAAATAGGAAAAAAGAAAATAGGAAAAAATAATAGGAAAAGAAATAATAGGAAAATAATAGGAAAAAATTCCAAAATAATAGGAAATGATTGTCTACGGTAGGACACCCGACGTGAAATGCTGTACTTCTAGGCTATAAGAACGTCTTAGCACCATAATAAACAACATATATCTGTTGTAGCTTTGATAATGGAATACATCAATAATTTCCGATAATTAAGCTAATGCCGAGACAATTCCAATAACAACATGACATCTTTCAACAGGTAAAACCAGAAACAGAAATTATTCTCATCGCTTAAATGCTATATTGTCGTAGAAAGACATTTGAGCCAAGATAGTTTCGTTTACTGTGGAAGTTTTTAATAATACAGCTTTTCTCTCTAATTCTCCTGCCTTTGGCATGTGATGCAGGTGAATCAACAGAACCAACAGGCGAGAATTCACTTCTTTTCTTTTTTCTTTTTTGTAATTAGCTTTTCGTATTTCAATTGTTAGTTTCTTTTATGCTATGCAGCACTACAGAAAGCATTACAACAAAGGATGCTCCCTGCTTCCAAACGAAAGCATTCAATAAACCTTGATAGAAATCAAAACTACAACCGCATTATTAAACGTCAGAATTGCTCGTCCTTATCTCCTTATCAGGCAATGAGAAACTTACCACATCCATTTCATCAACAGACAGCAAAAACTCCTCGTCTCCTTTCTCTGTGCCTTGTTCTGCCTCCTCCCTCTTTTGACTAACCTCCATGATTTCATTATCCGTTCTTTCGTTCTTCAGTTCTTGCTGTCTTTGTTTCCTTCCTCCCACAATCCCACCTTCTTGTCCAGTGTCCACACCAATTTCTCCAGTCATAACACCTCTTTCCGAAGACAAATCAACCCTCCTACCCTTCTCTTCATTTGCTTCCATTTCCTCTCTATGAACTTGTGCTCCTGCCTCACTTTCTGCTAGAGTATTTCCTGCGTTTTCCAAAATTTCTTCGTTTTCCAAAAAAAAATCTTCCTCGACTTCTTCTCCAAGATTGTCCTTTCCATTATTGCCTGGTACTGATTCCGAATTGGGTCCGGTAATAAGAGGTTGGTCAAGATTATTTCCGGAACCCACCAGATTCTCAGCCAACATAGAAGAATATCTGAAAAATAGTAATATCCAAACTTGTGTCAGATTCATGACGAAACCGACCCTTGCAGTAAAAACTTTTTTGGTTCAAACAACATGGGGAAAAAATACTCGTGAAAACCTCCTAGTTTTGAAAACCTCCCAGTTTTGAAAATTTTGAAAACCTCCTAGTTTTTACAACCAGTGTCAATAGAATTACCACAGAGAAGGAATAAATTGCTTCAGTAAAATGTTTAAGGTGCTCGAGGAACGAAGGACAGGTCAAGCTGGTAATGACTTTCAGTCAATGCCGAACAAGGAAGCGAGTAATAAAATGAAATCTTTTTAATTCATAACTCTTTTTAGTTCCCTTTTGAGTTCATATCTCCCTCTCAGTGGAAAGTTTGTGTCAGCCCTACCGAAGACTAAAAAAAAAAAATAGCGGTAAATAAATAGTATTAACTGTGGGACATGATCAGAGAAATAAACACCTTTCTGTTTGACCCAATAGGAAATCAAGACGTTTGTCGAGCTCCTTCTTCTTCTTCTCCTCCACTTTCAAATGATGTTTGTACACAACCTGTGAGTAAGACAAACAACTCCTTCAACTCTAATTCCACGCTGAATTTCAAATACCATAAAGCTCGTATTTAAAAATTCAAAAACCAGGTAGTAAGTTTATTTGTTTTATACTTCCAAAAAACAAAATTTGCAGAAGGAGCAGATTGCCCATATTGAAGAGCCAAAAGACAGCCACAGATCTCTCTCTCCCTCCCTCCCTCCCTCTCCCCCTCTCCCCCTCCTCCCTCCCTCCCTCCCTCCCTCCCTCCGACCCTTCGGCTTTTTGCTCTGTTTTTTTTTTTTTTTTTTTTCCTTTTTTTTTTTTTTTCTTTTTTTCTTTTTTTCTTTCTTTCTTTTTTTCTTTGTTTTTTTGTTTCAACCAAAACATGCCAAAAGACCCAAAAATAAATAAACAAAATAGGAACTTATACCAGTTTGTAACAGCAGCATAGAAATAAAATAAGCCGAAACGTACGGAAAAAGGAAATCAAAGCAAAAAAATAGAAAAAAAAAAAATCATGGGAATTTCCTCGAACTCGTTTCCACCCACTTCCCAAAAATTTGGAAGAGAGAGGACCATTTAGATGAGATATCATCACATCCTGGCATCACTAATCTCTTATTCATATATTTGAGTGAACTTGATGATAATTTTTCAGTAACAAAAGCAGAAAAAACCCGTACTGCCTTCCTCGATACTGATCCCATGCAAAATCAGTACAACCGTTAATAGCTATTTTATCGTTCAGAAATAATTAGGACGACTGTTTAGAGTCAATAATTCTCTTTCTAGTACAAACGATGTTGACGATTCTGCACTCCTTAAAGTAGCGTTAAGAAAAAAAAAATCAGTATTATCAGCGCAAGGTTTGAAGGCCAAAAACAAACTGACACTGGCAAAAACTAAACATAATTAGTGTTATGAATGCAAATAGAGATTCATGGTGTAGTAGTAGTCAAAAAGTCAAAAAAAATCCTACCAGTTTTTCAACTTTCATCCAGAATCTCTTCACATCTTTGGCAATCTTGGCGGCAACTCTCCGCATGCGCTGCTCCTCCTCCTCCTGCCACCGGGAAAGGACAAAATCTTAGTATGAGAGAGAGAGGGAGAGCGGGGGGGGGAGAGATAGAGAGAGAGAGAGATCAGCGAGACAGACAGAGAGATCAGAAAGAGAGAGATCAGAGAGAAAAGAGAGGGAGAGAAAGAGAGAGAGAGAGAGAGAGAGAGGCAGAGAGAGAGGGATGAGAGAAAAAGAGAGAGAGAAGAGGAGAGGGAAAGAGAGAGAGAGATGAGAGAGAGGGGGGACAGGGAGAGAGAGAGAGAGGGAAGGAGAGAGGAAGAGAGGGAGAGAGGAAGAGGTAAAGAGAGAAGGAGATGTTGAGAGAGGGAAAGAGGGAGAGGCAGAGAGGGAGAGGCAGAGAGGGAGAGGCAGAGAGGGAGAGGGAGAGGGAGAGAGGGAGTGGGAGAGAGGGAGGGGGAGAGAAGGAGAGGGAGAGGGGAGAGGGAGGGGGGAGAGAGAGAGGGAGGAAAGGGAGGGAGAGAAAGGGAGGGAGAGAGAGAGGGAGGAGGGGGAGAGGGAAAGCGAGAGGAAGGGAATCAGATGCCTGCCAATCAAACTGAATTTTGGCCAAATTTGAGAATCGAGTTCCACCTAACATTATCACCATTGCTGTTGTTGTTATAATTGTTATATTATTATATTATTATATTATATTAAAAAAAAGGTTATCGTCATTTATATTGTCATATATATTGTTTATCTTTTCCAAGAAAATGTCACGAGTCCTCCAAGCTTAAATAACACAAAACAAAGGTTTCCTTGATAATCCATTTAACTCAATTTTCTCCTTTAAATGGTGAATCGATATGATTAGGTGAACCAAAAACGGAAGGACCAAAAAAAAAACAACAAACCATACACCACGAAAAAAAAAAAAAATGATAATATAAATAATATAAAAATAAGTATCTCACTTTTTGTCGCCTCAACTCCCTCGACTCCACGTCCAGTTTCGACTTGCTTACCCGCAAAGCAACTTTCTTGGCCTGACTTACCTTCCACTTCCTCTCTCCTCTCAAAGTCCTGTTTCCAAAACATCCATTAACAACAGCCCAAACAAAAACAATTGGGTTCCTATATATGCTCCTATGCCACAATGCATCGTCGGGTGTTTTGATATATATACATAAGTACATATATATACATACATATATATATTATACATATATATATATATATATATACATATATATATATATATATACATATATATATATATATATACATATATATATATATATATATACATATATATATATATATATACATATATATATATATATACATATATATATATATATACATATATATATATATATATACATATATATATATATATATACATATATATATATATATATATATATATATATATATATATATATCCTTCAACAAAGTCTTCGGAATGGTGCACAGAGGGCAATCGCATTTTTCCAATGGAAGAGGAAGGAAGGAAAAAGAGAAGGAGAGAAGGATAAATTGATATCAGGTTTTAACTATTTTGCCCAGTCCAGACTCACCTTAGCGAGCCAAGCCATCTCCTCTAGTAAGAAATCCCAGTGCGTCTTATTCCGGGGAGGATCTTGCCATTTTGGCATTTTCTTCACACCCATCAGCTGCACTCCACCAATCACCGTCACTTAAACCCTTCTCTTAATCGTCTTATTATTATCTTAATTGTCTTCTCTTATTGACCCGCAAATAAAATTGAATTGAACTTTGGCCACTTAAGAAAAAATTGGCAACATGGATTGGTTTTTTTTTCTTTTTTCTTGCTTAAGAAAAATTTGTCTCACCAATAACCAAAAGCGTTGTTAACAGAAAAAAAAATGTTTAAAACGTGAAAACCGACAAAAAGTAATAATGAGAATTATACCAAAATATGTTCCGGAATAGTCATGTCATACACACGTCAAAAAACAGAAGAGTTATAGAGTTCAAAAATGGTTTAGACTTAATACTGAAGACAAAAGTAAGCATTGAGGAAGCAACACTTGCAATCTCTTGAAGCCACCTCTTAACATAGACACTGCTCTTCCGTATTTCGACCAACGAGAGAGATTCTATTTTTTTTTTCTGAACAAAAGTGCTTGGCGATCAAGGAAGGAGGCAACTCCAGCTGCAAATTACTAAATATATTCTTCCCCTATGACATATTCAAAGGTCATATATGTATATATATATACATATATATACATATATGTATATATATATATATATATATATATATGTATATATATATATATGTATATATATATGTATATATATATGTATATATATATGTATATATATGTATATATATATATATATATATATATATATATATATGTATATATATATATATATATGTATATATATATATGTATATATATGTATATGTATAATATATATATATATATATATATATATATGCAAGTTAAAGATAGTAGTCCATATAACAATTGACTTCAGACTATATGCCAAAGTAGAGCATCGATATGACCATTAAACTTGGGCTCAGTTCACATTTAAGTGTTCTCACCTCATGCTTACTTCTAATGTATTCCGCCCGGGCTAAGAATTTCCTCTGCATTAGCATTCTCTGTCTCATCATCTGTCTCGTCATCTGTTTCAATGTCTTCCTCATATTGTTCCCTTCTCCAGTTCCTCTTTTCCAGTTCTTCATCCTCCAAAAGCGTCATCCCTTCATCACCTATTTGCATCACTGCTTTCACCACATCTTCGTCCCAATCCTCGTCTGTGTCTTCCTCTTCCTTCCCATTCCTCCCTTTGGCTCTTTCCTCCCGCTTCGCCGCCTCTTTCTCTTCAAAAAGCTTTCCCCGTTTAGCGTCTTGTTGCAATTAAACTTTCCTCCTCCTCCTCCTCCTCCTCCTCCTCCTCCTTCTCCTCCTCCTCCACCTCCTTCTCCTCCTCTTCCTCCTCCTCCTCCTCCCTCCTCCTCCTCCTCCTCCTCCTCCTCCTCCTCCTCCTCCTCCTCTTCCTCCTCCTCCTTCCCCTCCTTCTCCTCTTCCTCCTCCTCCTCCTTCTCCTCCTCCTCTCTCCTCCTCCTCCTCCTTCTCCTCCTCCTCCCCCTCCTCCTCCTTCTCCTCCTCCTGCTTCTCCTCTTCCTCCTCTTTCTCCCCCTCCTCCTTCACCTCTTCCTCCTCCTCCTCCTCCTCCTCTGCCTCTGCCTTGACTAATGCCTCTTGCACATCCTCTTCATCCTCATCTTCCTCTTGCTTTTCCTCTTCTGATTCTGGTTCCTCTTCCTCGTCGCCTTTCACTTCTCCTTTCTCTTCACCTTTCACTTTCCCTTTCTCGTCCCATTTCTCTTTCCCTTTCTCTTCCCCTTTCTCTTCCTCTTTCTCTTCCTCTTTCTCTTCCTCTTTCTCTTCCTCATCCTCTTCCTCTTCCACTTCCTCTTCCACTTTGTCTGCTTCTTCCTCCCTTCCCTCCTCTAACCCGTCTTCTTCCTCATCCTCTTCCAAGTCTTCCTCCAAATTCCCCTTCCTATTCCTGAGCGTATCTTTCTCATCCATTTTTTTCTCATTGTCGCTTTTGTTGCCCACTTCCCTTGTCCCATTTGGCTCCTTCGTCTCCTTCTCTCCCTCTTCCACCTTTACTGCAATCGTTTGTTGTTGCCTTTCACGCGACGTGACAATCGGTGCAACATCCTTCGCCTCTGTCTTGGTCTCTGTGACTCGTGTCACCTCATTCGCTTCCCCCCGTTTACGACGATCTGCAACCACTGAGGGAGAAACATCCACACTATTTCCGACACTTCCCTCGACAACGACCAGCCTCACAATATTTCGCTTAATTCCTGGACCGTGGACCTTTATGGCTGATGATGTGGCCACATCTCGACCCTCCAGAGCTTCATCCTCCCTTCCTGCTTCTTGCAGCCTATCATTGTTCTTCGCTTCCTTTCGCCTCATAGCTTCACCCTCCTCCTCCCTCCTTCACGTTGACAAGTGTCCTCTGAGGGTACAACATCTGCATGACAGCTGGCAATACAACCGATTCGAAAAACGTCAAAAATCACCATGAGACAACTGTTTCAATTTTGAGTCCCGTCCCAAAACGGCCCAATTTTGAAAAGTATCCTTGTGTGACTGGGCGTGACGTATTCCTAACTGTCTCGGTAAAACTGACCACTAACTCAAAAAGAGAGAGGGAGAGGGAGAGGAGGAGTGGGAGAGGGAGAGGAGGAGAGAGGGAGAGAGGGAGAGAGAGAGAGAAGGGGAGCGAGGGAGGGAGAGGGAGAGAGGGGGGGGGGAGAGAGAGAGAGAGAGAGAGAGAGAGAGAGAGAGAGAGAGAGAGAGAGAGAGAGCCGCAAAATTCTCTATGTCACGTTCTCACCCGCTTTACTACTAACCCTACGAAACCACCTTTCTGCGCTTTTTCTGCAACATAATTGAACAAGAACCTCGAAATTGGCATCATCGTCTTCTGCTTGTCCACAGTCATGAAAATTAAACTCCGACGCAAAAAGAATAATATCTTCTCACAGATTTCTGGTTTTATAACAGCAATTTCAAATTCTTTCCTAATTGATTATATTTCAAATTCTTTCCTAATTAATTAATTCGTGACTTGTCGACGTTTCTTGTCAAATTGTGCGAAAAATCTCTCAATCTAAACCTAGTAAAATTACGTTCCTTGACTTACATTTTCAACGTTTTTTTTTTTATTTATCACATATCAATTTCTTAGCCATCAGTCACACATCCTGTAACTCAATGAGGAGACCAAAAAAGGTATTTTATAAAGTTATTTTGTACCTTTATACCATGTCTTATACATAGTTCTATGGTTTTTACCTCCATTTATGGCATTTATTTTTCATTTGCTCGTCCAATCCTAGCCATACAAATGGCAGAGGCTTAATCAAAAAAAAATCCTAAATCCATACTTCCTACAAACGCACAAACACAAACTCACTATTGCTCGCCAGGAAAAAAAAAAAAAAAAAAAAAAAAAAAAAGGTTCCTGTCCAACCTTCGGCAGTTTCTTTGTCTCTTCTTTGTCTCTTCTTTTTCTCTTGTAGATAATAGGACAAAAGAAGGTCAGTCAATTTTTGTTTTTACCTCGTAAGAATATATCGCTTAGAGTTCCTTGGCAGCCATTGCAATCTGCTCTTTTAAATTTTTTGGCAGTCGCCGGTTGATAAAAAATAGAGATAGTTTACAGGACAGGAATGAAAGAGAGAGGATGAGAAAAAAACGTTTAAATATAACGTTTAAATTTCAAAGGAAGGAGAAGCTCAGCAGGAATACGTGATTTTCCGCGGGAGCTGCTCTCGTCTCATGGAGAAGGCATACGCGACGAGCAGCGCCACGTGTCAGCACGAAAAAAGCATAGTTCAAAAGTGGGAAAACGAATGGGGGCGTTATATGTACTTTATTGTACTATACGCGTACTATACGTAGATAATGAGTAAAATACGCATACGGCTCAACCGAATAAATAGCGCGTCCATAACTTTTCAGTTTTCACATGTGAAATTTGCAAGACGTACGAAGGACATTCCATTTAGAATGAGTACAAACTAGAGTTCACTGCCCATTCACATTAATGTTAGGCACTCTCGTGTTCAACTGATTCCATTTTTTGACCCCAAATTATAAACTACACGGTGAATCGCTATTAGTGTAAATGTTTTTTTTGTCTCTTAGAACATATTTTCTCCGTACACAATTGTCGGATTGTTAATCTGACGGTTGCGATTGACAGGTAAGATTCCCAGCGTCCGATTGGCTGCCTGAAATTGAAAATCGGACAACTGCCTACGGAGAAAAGATGTTTAAGTGGCGGAAAAAATATTAACACTAATAGCGATACAAGGTGTACGGTAGAGTACAGTATACCGTGTATAGGTACATTACAGTACTGCATAGTACAGTAATGTACTTCTGTACTGTACAGTACAGTAGCGTCAACGTTTTTTGCCACTTAAAAATATATTTTTTTCGTACACACTTGTCCGATTTTCGCTAGGAGGCCTCCAATCAAATTTCAATGGTAATTGTCGGATCCACAATTCGACAAGTGTGTACGGATAAAATATGTTCTAAGGGTACGTCCCCATGTAGTAAAGTATCGACTTTATTCTGTCGTTTTGACCCAAAACGCAGTTCCGTACGAGAAAAACTTTAGCCGTAAAATATCAATTCTTTAAAAGTACAGCAAACGTCAAGTCGATACTTTGAATGTACTTCATGTTTGTCGTCATGTTGACGAATTTTGGCGTTTTCCTTTTTTCGACCCCCAAGCAAGAGAATCCAGCCCGTCAAAAAACTTCATCAAAAATCACCTCGCGACCTCATTTCAGGGAAAGTACCAAAAGAACAACGAATGAAAAACGGTACACGCACGCGCCACACGAGTGGGAAAATTTTAGGACGGGGAAGAGCACTGGCTATTTATTTTCCTGCCCGTCGCGTGCATGTACGGAAAATACGAGTATGTACGGAAAAAAATCTGCAGGGGTCTCGGGCCTCCACTTTCATTCATGGGTCCTTTGCAGAATTTTGCGCTGTCGTCGCCTCTCCCCTCTCCCTCTCACACTATCGCTTTTGACTTTCACTTTTTAGAAGGAGGCACGACAATACTGGTATTAAATGAAACATATTTAAAAAATAATTATTTTGACTACCTTCATGTGTATTTTTATGGCAAGTCGAGTGAGAAAAATCGGGAAAACCAAATCGGATAGCCATGGCAAAAAGTTCTTGAATTTTGTGACGTCGACGTAGTCATAAGTGAGCATGGCGTAACAATGTCACAAAACCCTAAACATCTGCAATGTCACAAAATTGCAAAAAACCAAACGTCTACAACCGTCGCTGTTTTTGTTGGCGTCACCAATTGTCAGAAGTTTCGTAGTCGTCTTCATCCGTCAGAAGTTGTACCTACGTCTACAACCATCACATTTCAAAGTTCCCCTTTCATTTTCGCACATAAGGACGCTTTTCCAAGTAGTACAAAACACTTCACTAAAGTCCAAAATACTTTTTCAAAGTATCGCTTACATGGGGACGTACCCTAAGTGGCGGAAAAAACATGAAGGCGAATAAGGGCGTGTCCCCATGTAACCGAAACTTTGAAACGTTACTTTGGATTTTAGCGCAAATTTTACGGTGTACTTTTCAAAGTGTGCCTACGGGTACGTCCCAATGTATTAAAGTATTGACTTTAATCTGTCGTTTTCACCCAAAACGCAGTTCCGTACAAGAAATACTTTAACCGTACAAAGAAATCAATTCTTTAAAAATACAGGAAACTTCAAGTCGATACTTTGAATGCACTTCATGTTTGTCGTCATGTGAACGCATTTTGGCGTTTTCCTTTTTTCGACCCCCAGGCAAGAGACCCATCAAAAAAAATCATCAAAAATCACCTCGCGACCCGATATCAAGGAAAGTACCAATCAAACAACGAATGAAAAATGACCCACGCACGCGCCACACGAGTGGGAAAATTTTAGGACGGCGGAGAGTACTCGCTATTTTTCTCCCTGTCCGTCACGTGCATGTACAAAAAAGACGAGGATGTACGGAAAAATTCTGCAGGGGTCTCGGACCTCCAATTTCATTCATGGGTCCTCGATAGAATTTTGCATCGTCGTCGCCTCTCCCCTCTCCCTCTCACACTTTCACTTTTATCTCACACTTTGTAGAATGAGGCACAACAAAACTGGTAGGAAATGAAAGATATTTGAAAAATAATTCTTTTGACTACTTTTATGTATATTTTTATGGCAAGTAGAGCGAAAAAAGTAGAGAAAACGAAATCGAGTGCCCATGGCCGAAAGTTCTTGAATCTGTGACGTCAGAAGTGAGTGTGACGTCACAATGTAACAAAACCCTAAACATTTGTCATGTCACAAAATTACAAAAATGTAGACGTCTACAACTGTCGCTGCTTATGTTGACATCACCAATTTAATAGTCGTCATGAACAGTCACAAAGTTGTACTTACGTCTACAACCGTCACATGTAAAAGTTTTGATTTCATTTTCGCACATAGGGACGCTTTTCAAATTAGTAAGGAACACTTCACTACGGTCCAAAGTACTTTTTCAAAGCATCGCTTACATGGGGACGTACCCTATGTCAATCGTTACTTGCGCATCCATTACTTCGAATATGTGATAGTTGTAGACATCTACAAAATGTGCGAGAGTCTATGAAACGAAATGTAGATGACTACGACACTATGGATCTTCTTACGTATATTTTCTTCCATGGCTTCCCGATTTCGTTTTTTTATCTTTTATCATTCGATATGCCATATAACTTAGACCAAAAATATTCAAAAAAGAGAAAAAAAAATCTTTCATTTCATACTATTATTGTTGCGTCTTTTGTAAATATGAGAGAAAGAGTAGTCGTCGAGTGAGAAAGAGGGGGAGAGACGAGGAAGACGTAATATTTTGCAATGGACCCATGAAGGAAAATGGAGGTCCGAGACCCCTGCAATTTTTTTTTTCGTACATGTTTGTCATTTTCTTATGTGCATGCGCGTGATGAGCAGTGAAAAAAATAGCGTGTACTTTTTTTCGCGCATTTTTTTTCGAAAACGTTTGACACGTGCAATCCAAGTTTTATATTCGTCAATAGGGTAGTATTTTGATTAAAATCAAGTCGCGATTTGATTCCTATACAAGTATGAAAATGAGCTGGAAGTGGGTCAAGATGATAATAACGCCAAATTGTCGTACCCTCCAAGTTCCAAGAAGACGCAAAATGTACTTGTGTTTTTTCCCATTTTTCGTACAGCAAAATATTATCTCATTGCAAGTACCATTTTTTGTGAAAATGACGAAAAAAAACCCTTAGTTGAACACATGGGGACACACCCTAAGGATGGACAGTGCAGTGTTTAATAGCACTAAATCTGCTAAGTTGCATGTGACGTGGCATTTATGAATTTGCAATTGCTTACTTTATTAGTGTGAACACTAGCAAGTCACTATTGTACTGTAGTTCTAACACAAGTGAGCGGTGTACTAACATATCAAAATTGTAATACTAAAAAATATGTAGTAGTAAACAATATAGTTTGGGAATTATAATTTAGTTCGAATAAACCACGTTTTTGTTACGATATTTCATAGTTATTTAGTATGTTGTCTTGACGTTACCATACTCTCTTGTGAAACATAAGAAAATATTCGATACACGAATCGAGTATTTGGCAAAGTGCGTTGCGTGATATATCTCTATCTGACTCTAAAAGCTAAGTATTTATTTTTACTAAATTCCAAGTAGACATGGTTTTTCATGTGGATAAGAGCGTTGTTCCATTAGGCTGTCTTAGTAAACTTCAAAAATACTTTTACTGAAGCCATCGTTCCATTTTGTCGGGTCAGTAACCGACATTTTATTTGTATGGCACACTTTGATTGGATCCACGTAGTAGATGAATAAGATTTTGCTAATCTTCAAAGAATCTTTAACACCAAAATGTGACCACATATTTCTAACAACGAAGGTAAAAAGTGACCCGTATGACGTATTGAATGGAATATGTACGGGCGGATGAACTTAAGATTTGTAAAAGCATACCAAATGTCAGAATGGTTCGTGGATGGCAACACATGCGTGATACATTATCCTCCGTCTAAGATTTTATTGCGACTTCCGGTGGCCTCGAATCCTCCCTTGCTGAAGGCACATGTCATATGCGACGTTGTAACAATATTAAAGGATCAAACTTGTTCATAAATCGGTTTTAAAGTGTCACCAATATAGAGTAATAAATTTGGTAGACGTCGGCAAAAGAATCGCACGACTTGGAGTTGCATTTTAAAAGTTATAGTGATTGGTGTATTTAGGCGACAGCACGAGGTCAAAATAACAAATGACTGTTCGTTGTAGCGGGTTAAAGGTCAAGTTAGTAGCGGAATTTTTGGCGTACGTTTGATAGAGTCATAATGGTTGTTTAGTACGAAAAATGTTTCGTTTCGTACGATTTTCAGAACAAAACGTCATGAGTCAAATTTTGTAAGTTACATAGGTAGTTTCGCGTGTGAAATTTGTGACGCGCGAACGTCTCAAGTCCCGTTTCAATTCACGCGCACTTTTGCACGTAAATGTTACCTAGTGAAAGGTAGCGTTTGATTGGTTAGAAATGTTGCGTAGTTAGTCAAAGATTTCGCACGGTTTTGCATTGGTCAGTCTAAGTCCTAGCTGATCAATGATTGGCCCAGGTAAAACCTGTTCCACAGAGTGTTGACTCTGGCCTAGCTGGTCCAGGGCGATGATATATAAATGGTGAAATTGAAAAGAAAAATAGGCATCTTTTCTTTTGGAAAAGTTTGTGGAAATTTTGACGAATCGTGGTCTTGAGCCAATATTACCAAATTGGAGCAATGACATTTTGCACAAAATCTCTGACTAACTAAGAAGTGTTTTAGTAGTTAAGAGATTAATTATTTCAGAGTGGAGGGTAGTGGAAAATACTTTAAAAGAAAGGTTGAGCCAAGAGGGCAAGAGACCAAGCTAAAAGTCATGTAGAATGAAATTTCTTCTAATTAAAAGTTGATCCTTATGTGAGTGATTTCAATGTGAATGTGTCATTTCTAATGTGTGGAATGTGTGGTTTAAATTGGTTGTAGTACAGGGATTTTATGAATGTTAGGAAATCCTATTACATATGGTAACAAAGTTTCAGTAAGAAGCCTATGAGAAGCTTGTTCACCCGAAAATCAACTGCCGTGACCAGTGAGGGTGCTCTGACCCATGTAGGTGGAACCACAATGTAATGTAGTAGGGGATTGGGAGAAACTAATTCACCACACTGCCACCGACCGCTGGTTAGATATGGGGCATGCTTAGGCCCTCATGACTCAGGCGGGGTGGGCAGTTTAGTCATCGCTGAATCTCACTCCAATTGCCTAAAGGCCAAACAAACTTGCCTTCTCCTAAAGATAAATCATGTGTAGAGGGAGGGCTTGAAGCTATGAAGGGTGAGGATGTAAGGATTAGAGGGCAAAAGATCTTGATGTAGTGGGAATGGGAAATTTACTAATTGAGGAAGATGAAAGTGGAGTACTTTACTTCTTCAAGAGCAAAGGAGTCCAAAAATGACTCAAAACTTTTCAAACCTTAAATTGTTACCTTTGATTGCTTTCAATTTTGTTGTTGCAAAATTTGTGGTTGAATCTTACCTTTGAGAGATTTCAATTTTGCAATTGCAAAATTTGTGGGGAAATTTTTACCTTTCTGTTTCAATGTTTGAGAAATTGAAGAATTGAATTTGCACTAACTTACTTTCAATGTCTTATTGATTTTTCAGATTTTGATCTTTTTCAATGGATTTTTTAAGGAGAAGAAGTCTTGGATTGGAATAATCAGAGGACTTTAAATCTGTAGGAAATTTCTTTGAGAAATTATATTCTATCTTTCCTTTTGTTTGATTTCATTGTGTGATAATGACAAATTGTGCATAGAAACGTGTAATAGAGAATGCCTTCAATGTTTTGAAAAAACGTACTGTAAAATTGTTAAAAGGATTTAACAATCATGTTGCAATTGTGAATGAAACTATTTCTGAATTAAAAAGTGAATTGAAAGTTGTTAAAGAAAATGAAAAATGTTTCAAATGAGAAATTAGATAAGTTCATTAACAAAATTCACACCAAGAATGATTTTAACGACCAAAAATGTGAGAGTTGTAAAAGGAATGTCAATTTTAGGGAGGATGGTCATGATAGACTTAACAAGATAAGAGATCTAAAATTGTTTATTAGTGAGGCAACATCCTTTAATGGTAAGAAGATTGATGAGTTGGATGTTTGGATTTTTTATATGGAGTATTATTTGGAATCTAGAAATTGTAATTGTGATGATTACATTTTTTTTGCTGTTAGCTGTTTAAAAGATGATACTCGGATTTGGTATTACACTCAAAAAAAGTCTAATTTGATTCCTGATAATGTTGATTAGGAAGCGTTTAAAACTGCGATCAAATCATGTTTCTCGTCTGTTATTTATAAATATATGAAACAAAAGTGGCTGAACTGTAAACAAACTAGATCTGTGAAATATTATATTGTGGAATTTGACTCATCTAGCATTCATATCATAGGTTTAACTGATGAAATGGCTAAGTCGCATTTCTTGATAAATCTCAATCTTATTCTTAAATAAGAACTAAAACATCAAAAAAATATTCATTTGAAGGAATAACAAGATAAGTCATTGAATTAGAGGAACAGTTGCGGTATAATCAGGAAACTCAATCACTCAGGGTAACTTGAATGAAGTATCAGAGTGGGGTGAGGAGAAATTTGTAGAAGAGGGTCTGAATGCGGGTCTGGTGAATAGGCATAATATCTTCAGGGGAAATCAGAGTGGTGGACAGAGTGTTAATGTAGAAAACAAGTTTAACAATAGAAGGGGATACATTAAGAGTCCTAAATCGAGCATGAATACTCTGAAACCCAATCTTACTATACCCACATGCACTATTTATGAGAAAAATGAGGTCATAAAGCATTTAAGTGTGCATAATTGAAGAAGATTAAGTGTTATAACTTTGGAGAGGAGGGACATTTCAGTAGGGAGTGCACAAAACAGAAGAAGAAAGTCACTTGTTTCAAATGCGGAGGTCTAGATCATTAAGCTAAAAACTGTACAGATAAAGGTTCTCTCAAAATAGTCGATGTCAATGAAAGTTTTGATGAAGATATTGCATTATACTTAACGGAGCAAGAATCCCAAAAGGTGGGAAATGCAAAGGATTAGCTGGAAGTCCTTAGTTGAGCCAATCAAATCAAGAAGTTAAAGAGTTAACTATGGAGGGCAAGTTAATAAATGGAAAAGCTAGGAAAGTAGAATGCGTTATGATTTTGACTACACTACATAGTTTGAAGAATCCTTCTGCTGAAATTCTTAACAACAGACCTATGTTAGGATAGCTAAGTAACGATGACACCACACACAATTTGATCAGTTTCGAGTCTTTAGTGGAAGGAAAACCATTAAGAGTAATGGTTGATTCAGGTGATACACATAATTTTATTTCACATGAGTTTGTAGAGAAAAATAAAATTCCTACTATCATAAGGGGGAAACCTTTACATGCTCACGTGGCAAATGACAATAAATCCACATTAGTTTTACAAACTGACAAATAGATGTTGATATCCAGGATCATAAAATTAAAGTTGTGTGCGAGATAATGAATTTGGGAAGTGAGGAACTAATCTTGGGAAAACCTTATTTTACTCTGTTGTTTTGAAAAGTTAGTTTCGTGCGTATGCGACATTTTGTACGCTTTCGACATTTCTTTTGTATATTATTAATGTGGAGGTTCGAATGGATTCACGGATTGGGGGAGCGAACATACGAATAAAACTAGAGTGAAGTACGGGACTTATTGAGTGGCGTGAACATGCAATAAGAAATGGACAGCGGATCGCGAAGCGATCCGATTTTAAATATACGAAACATTGAAATATGCGCCGCCGGTATAGCACATCTATTTGAGACAAGGGTACTTTATATAGGACAACGCAACTACGACGAAGCTGTGGTTATTTTTTGATATATCCATGTATGTGACAACGTAGCTACGGTTGATATGAAACAAGTCGGTGGACGAGATTCATAAGAAGATCTCAAGTGACTAAGCAGGTTGACTTTGCGGAGGTGTCGGTGTAAATATTCTATGCAACAAAGGTTTGTCTTTTTGCTATTTAGTTTATCTGTGTAAATTTAGTGAGCCTGACATACCTCGAATTATTCGGGTATACTCACAATAATTTAGGTAGGTAGTAGATAACGTACGGCTGGTATGCCCCCGTACATTAAATAGTGAACTTTATGAGTATAACTTGTAGGACTTAGATTATTTTGATTATCACAGTTGAGTTAATCTAAGAAATGGCAGGCTGCTTTTTTGCAACTTTGACCTGTTGGTGTGATCACTTTGATTGATTTTTTGATGTGAAAATTTGTGAAGATATTTTATGATCTAGAAACTATATGTGTGTGTAGTTTCATTATGTTTTGTAATCTACGTAGAATTCTATGAGAAGTCTACTTGGTTAGTTTGAGAAGTTGTTAGCTGTTTTTGGGAAACTTTGGAGCTTATATCTTCTACATTCTTTCGTGGATATGATGTAACTTTGGGAGTTTACACTATTTTTGTTATACTGCATATTGGTGCAGTTTGAGGTGATTTTGTTTTTTGTGGAGTGATCTGTGCTGTCTGAAACAAAGTTGTTTTTGAGGTAGTCTGTGGTGCTTCCGAGAGTGATCAATGGCTGAAATGGGCTATGGACAACAAATCGAACATACTCCTCAAATTAATTTGGAAACTAACACATTAAAAGTGAAGTCTGAAAATGGCTAGAAGGTTTTGCAAGCATTGCCTTCAAAGAAAATTTATAGGAATCATATAATAATATAAACAAATTGGGAGTGGAAGGTTTGATTTTAGTTAAACAATTTAAAAAGCAATTAAAAGATAAAACAAATCATGCTTTCTTGTTATTAGTAACTGAAGCAATTATTAAAGAAGGGGGGGAGAAAACACTAACATTGATTTCATTCCTAAATCAGACACCACTAAAAATCTTGAAAAACTAAAATCTGATTTTGTAATGACATTAATACATTTGATGCTGCAGTTAAAGATTTGATTATTGAATTTCGAGATGTTTTCCCGAGTGATTTACCCTTAGGAAGGCCACCTTCCCGAGATGTAGAACATGTTATTAACCTTGAACCTACATGTAATCCTCTTGTCATGCAAATTTATAAGCACAGTTTCTTTTAGCACGAGGAGTTAAAGAAACAGATCAAGGAGCATCTCGAGAAATGACATATCCAACCCGACAAATCATTGTACGGAGCACCAGTCCTCTTCGTCAAAAAGAAGGACGGAAAGTTGAAAATGTGTGTCAATTATCGTAGTCTAAACAAGATTACGATAAAGCATACGTACCCATTACCACCAATATCTGATTTGATAGATCATTTGAAAAGTGCTAAATTATTTCCTTTGATTGATCTGCGTAGTGGCTTTAATCAGGTGCTAATTAGAATTGAACATGTTGTTAAAACCGCTTTTACAACTAGAGTTGGTCATTTTGAATGGATAGTTATGCCATTTGGTTTGACGAATGCACTCCACTTATCAAAGATTACTGAACCAAACCTTTTCAGATTATATAGATGAGTTTGTTTAAGTGTTGATAGATGACACTATAATTTACAGAGAATCTAAGGAACAACATGTAACTCATTTAACGAAAGTGTTTGAAAGGTTAAAGGAAAGAAAGTTAAATAGAAAATTGTCAAAATCCAAATTTCTTAGAAGTGAACAATTATTTTTGGGACATATAGTTAGTGGGGAAGGTGTTAAAACTGATCCATCTAAATTCACAGCAATCCAAAATTAGAAGCAACCTACTAATGTCACAGAAATTAGATCATTTTTGGGATTGGCCACTTATTACAAGAAATTTATCAAGAACTTCAGTATGATCGCTGCACCTTTGACAGATTTACAACGGGAGGAGGAGACGTTTGTGTGGGAAGCTGATCAAAAGAGAGATTTGAACTAAAAAGGAAGTTGACCTCTGCCCCTACACTGGTGTATCCTGATCTTGCTGAAGCGTTTGAAGTCATAATCACCACAGATGCATGTGATAAAGGTTTAAGTGCAGTCATATGTCAACGGGTTGGCCAATATTTTTATTCTATTGTTTTTCAGTCTGGGAAATTCAATGATGCAGAAAAGAATTACCCAACACATGAAAAAAAAATACTTGCAGTTCTTCTTACATTAGTGAAATAGCGTTGTTATTTGCATAGTAAGGAATTCACGCTTTATCGTGACAATAAAGCAATTTTTTATCTACAAAGACTAAGTGATGCACAGATCATGACAGGTAGACAGGTTGGGTGGATGCAAAAATTAGCATATTTCAAATTCAACACCAATCATATTCTTAGAAAGACAAATGTAGTGGCAGATTCTTTAAGTAGATGTTTTGAAATAAGTGTAATAGTTCAGGATGATTTTTTTTTAGATATTGTTAGAAATGGTTTTGATAACGATCCTTACTTTGCTGTTATTCGAAAGAATCTTTCCGCGGAATTTCTGACCCATTAAATGAGAGGCATGTGAAAAAACTTAAAAATAGAAGAATTGTTTCCTGTATTTACGAACAAAGGATAGGTTATGCATTCTTGGGGTGGGAGACTTCAAAAAGCAACTTTTACACAAAGCTCATAAGTATTTAGGACATCTAGGTCGGGATAAAACTCTTAGGCGGTTGGAGAGTAGATTCTTTTGGTCAAAGATGGCAAATGAGGTGTTTAAAAATGTGGAAAGTTGTGTTTCCTCATAACATAGTAAACCTAGTAACCATAAACCAAGAGGACTCCTAAAATCATTAGATATCCTGAAAGACCATGGGTGTCTGTTTGTATGGATTTTATTGTCAGGTTATTGGCGAAGGGAAGATTGGGAAGGAGGGAAGGCAGATTGGGAGGGAAGAATGATATATTGGGAGGGAGGATGAGCTACATCTAGAAAAAATGATAGTATCATGGTCGTGGTTGATTAGTTCAATAAAATGGCAATCTTTATCCTTTGCAAAACCACTCACTTAGTTGTAAACATTCCAAAGCTATATTTTGACAATGTGGTTAGGCATCATGGAATTCCTCAGTCCATAGTCATTGATTGGGATTCTAAATTTACGTCTGCATTTTGGAAAGAATTGCAACAAAATTTAGGCAACGAATTCGAAATGAGTACCTTCTATCACCCTTAGACAAATAGAAAGGATGAACCGTACACTAGAGGAAATGCTTAGGACTGTTTGCAGTGGAGTTCAGAAGACATGGGAATCTAAAATACCATAAATGGAATTTGCATACAAATTCATGTAAACATGTCAGTACAGGATTCTCACAGTTTAAAGATGCATACGGATACTAACCCAGAGAAGCATTATTATTAATAACAAGGGTCACTCAAGAAAATAAGAGTTTTGGAATGGAGTTTTGGGGATACATTGAAACAATCTAGAAAAGAGTCCACGATGCATTAGTGGAGACACAGAGGAGGCAAGAATTAAATGCTAGCCGCAAACGGGGTGATTGGGTGGTAATCACAGGTGATACAGTTTGGCTTTCAACATTTCATTACAGGTGCAAGATTGAGGAACAATCCAATCCGACGGGGAAATTTCCTCCTAAGTACATCGGACCATTTAGTGTAATCGAGATGATATCGTGAGTTGCTGCCAAATTAGACATTTGGCCTTCAACAAAAAATCATCCAGTGATACAAGTTAGTCAGCTAAAACTGACAAATCTTCGAGGAACTGAAAGAGAATTCCAATTAGATCCCTCAATAACTATAGTACGTGAGGTTCACAAATGGGAAAATAGATTGGGTTAGTCAACGGTTTAAGGTCGGCAATACTATATTTTGGCTAGTGCATTACCTAGCAAGACCAGAAGATGAGTTCATTTTAGAAGATAATATTTATGAGTTTTTACAAAGGTATTGGAGCGATAACAATATAGAAGTCACGTTTTAAGAATGAAATGTGTTTTAACTATGTCAGTTAAAAATAAGGAGGGGATGATGTAGCAGTATTAAGGGATCGAACTTGTTCATATAAAGGTATTTAAGTGTCACAAATATAAATTTATGAATTTGGTAGACGCCTGGAAAGAATCGCACGACTTGGATTTGTATTTTAAAAGTTTTAGTGATTGGTGTATTTAGGCGACAACGCGAGGTCAAAATAATAAGTGAGTGTTCGTTATAACGGGTTAATGGTCAATTTAGCAGTGGAATTTCCGGCGTACGTTCGATAAAGTACATATGGTCGTTTGGTACAATTGATGTTTTGTTTCGTACGATTTTTAGTACAAACGGCATAAGTCAACTTTTGTAAGTTACGTACGTACTTCGTCAATCGCTATTAGAGTATAGGAATAAATAGCGTAAAAAAAAATTAGTGTTATTAACACTAGTCGGGAATTTATTTTTATTTGAAAAAAAAATATTTATATTAATTAATCCCTAACTATAATTTGGTTTGTCCTGAATAATAAATACCCGCCCTTTCAATGTTTACAGTAACATATGTACCCGTACAAAATTTGACAATTCATACGCAATCGCGCTGTTCACACGGTCGACGGACGGACATATGAGAACGTGATTTTTGTCGACGAGTTTGCGTCTCTTTCTTCCTGTGCACATTCACATATGTGCCCAATAACGTTAACTGTCTTTTATGCCTTTGTAATTCATAAAGTACCATTTCTTACTGAAATACCCTGTCCGTAAGCCACACTATTTCCATCGCATTGTACTTCCATTATTAACGCTAAATGAAAAAAAACCCTAATTAGAATAATCGAAAAAATAGAATTATAGATTGTATTTCATGTTTTTTTTTGAAAAAAGGGCACCGAATTAGCGTTATTTACTCTAATAGCGATTGGCGGTGTAGTTTCGCGTGTGAAATTTGTGACGCACGAACGTACGAAGTTGTGTTTCAATTCGCGCGCACTTTTGCACGTAAATTATACGTAGTGAAAGGTAGCGTTTGATTGGTTAGAAATACTACGCAGGTAGTTAGAGATTTTGCACGTTTTTGCATTGGTCAGCTAGGTGATCAATGATTGGCCTAGGTAAAACCTGTTCAACGGAGCGTTCACTATGGCCTGGCTGGTCCAGGGCGATGATGGATAAATGGTGAAGTCGAAAAGAAAAGTAGGCATCTTTTCCTTTGGAAAATTTTGTGAAAATTCTAACGAATCCTGGTCTTGAGCGAATAATACCAAATTGGAGCAAAATCTCTTACTAACTAATAAGTGTTTTCGTAGTTAAGAGATAGAATTATTTAAGAGTGGAAGGTAGTGGAAAATACTTGAAAGGAAGGGTTGAGCCAAGAGGGCAAGAAACCAAGCTGAATGTCATGTGGACTGAAGCTTCTTCTAATTAAAAGTTGATCCTTATGTGAAAGATTTCAATGTGAATGTGATATTTCCAATGTGTGGAATGTGTGGTTGAAATTAGTTGTAGTAATGGGATTTATTCAGAGGTAGGAATTCATATTACAGATGTGTACCCACGAGGTCGCGCGGTCGTCATAGATATTTGTTCATTTTTCCACGTGGCACGATGTTATACGTTTAGGCGCAGAGAATTGACCTACCCCGGGTCATTTGTTGCGGACTGATAGTGTTGGCGTATCTGATTAGGCATCCGACGGTGCACGTTTACGCCGATAAAGTGGAGAATAAAATCCCTCATTCAATAGTCTTGTTTTTTTGACATTTTTTTTTTGTACGGCATTGTACGAAACAGTACGGGTTTGCGTAAACAACAACATTTTTTCCCTAATAGAACTACACCCTAAATCATAAAGGCCAAAGTGAAGCCTAACTTAACTCATGGTCAAGGACTTCAGGTCCAACCGTTATATTACACTGTGTATCGTTATAAGTTTTGTTTATTTTTTCGCCACTTAAAACATTTTTTCTCCGTACACACTTGTCCGATTTTCAGTTTGTAGTCGGCGTTCTTAATATGCCCACTCGTCAAAAACATGTCACCTTTCAGAATGACTGCTAGAATATTTTGGAAAGGTTTATCGTCTGTTGCTGTCCACCCGTCTGATGTGATCGTGGCACCGGTGACATAAATAGTTTTCTGATAACTTGCCAATTTTTTCTTCACCTTCGCCTTGGTCTCTAATAGGAGACAATTTTTCATTGCACTACAGATTGGTAACTTGTAAGATCCACCTATATCACCTGTCTTCTTCAGCGTTGCCTTGAAATATGGATCATCTAAAAGTTTGAATGGCAATCCATTGGCGAAGAAAGCTGTGGCCCAGGATAAATCTACCTCTTTCTTATTATGCCTATTAAATGCATTTTTATTCTTGTATGCACACCTCTTACTTTGGTATTTGTAATCCGTGGAAAACTGCTCGTGAGTTCATCCCAGTCGCACATTACACGTTTTTGAGAGGAATTCGCAGATTTCTGGTTTTCCGATGCACTAAACTCCTCCTTCACCTCGTCTGGACACATTGTGCAAGCTATAATCCATACACTCTTGACGTTTCCAAAGATATGATTTCTGATCCTCGTCGCTTGGGCGTTATATTCAAAGTTGCAATAAATACAGACGCATAATCGGTTGGCCACAAAAATCCCACTGCCAGCCTTCACGTGCTCCCACTCCTCTCCTCGAATTCTGGGCATGGTTGCTTTTGTCAAAGTCTGGAAGAGAGGATAGATTAAAGCTTGGGAGGGAAGAGGGTAGGATACAGGGAGGCGGCTTCCTTGCGGTTTCGTTTTCAACATTCCATGGCGGCTTCTTTCAAAAAAAAATGAAGAAGACACCTGTACGGTTTTCAAACTACTGCGCGAAAGTTTTGTGACATTTCAACGTCTCTTTTCAAACTTGTCCGTACATTTTCAATGAAATGACGTATAGGTTCTTTGATATTTTTGTTTAGTTCACTGGACAGAATGTACTTATAACTGTGACGCATCTTTTCCTCGAATTCGGTACATTTCCGTAAAAAAACGTACATTTTACGGAAAATATTGTACTTTTCCCATAAATTTCCAGTTCAGTTTACCGGACAGAAAGTACAGCGCGTTTTTTTGCGATTTTTTCAACAGTCACGAATTATACGTTTCAATCGTAAAAATTGAAAAAATCGCACGATTTGAACAACACTGGTTTCTACGCCACTACGCACTTTAAACAATGTTCAACAGTCCTTTACTCGTCTGCAAGAGTATGTTTCGGACTAAAAGTGTCGTGTGGCGGTGTATCCAAAGCCAGTATTTTTCACGACACGGTATTGCTTTCAAAATTTCCGTACTATCAACAAAAATAATAATATGATAGAATATTGTTATGACAACAACATTGCTTCATACGAGCCACACTGTATGGAGTAATGTGAAAAGTATTTTCCGGAGAACTTAGAACTCCCATCCCAACACAATATTGTTCACGATTCTCCTTACTATTAGCTTTTGTAGAAATCACCTGTCGTAATCTCTCGCTATTTGCCAATTACTCCGTGAATCGCTATTGATGTTAACACATTTTTCTTCTCTTAAAACACCTTTTCTCTGTACACACATGTCAGATTGTGGAATCGGCGTTGTGATTTGAAACTTAAGGTTCTAAGCTTCCGATTGATGGTTTCAAATTGAAAATTGGACAAGTGTGCACGAAGAAAAGATGTCTTAAGTGGCGAAAAAATTATTAACACTAATAGCGATACACGGTGTATCTTATCATTTGGACTTCCACACTTCCGAGTATTGGAGCTCTTAGTAAATTCTCAATGGAAAAGGCATACCAAACCTATTTAAAGATTCGCGACACAACACAACAAAGAAGTTCCATCAATTCACACTTAGTTTCTTCGCTTATCCTTACATGTTTGACAAGAGTAGGAATGCGACAAAACATCGATCCAATCATAGGTAATGGAGAGGAATTGTAACCTGAAGCAACGTAGAATTTACAAAAGCTGGTATGGAAGAGTGAGTTGGCAAGAAGAGAAAAAGGATCGACATGAACGTCAAACTTTTAAGGAAACGAGTTTTGAATTCACTGAAGAAACCGAGAGCACAATCAGTAGTCTCCACCGCCCATCACTATTAGTGCTACAAACACGGATTCGGTGTGAGTCTTTTTTGTCGTCTAACCAAAAAATAACGTCAATAGTACAAAGCTTTTATTTCTTAACGCCAAAAACAACTGCATCATTCAAACCTATTTCCGGCTCTTTCACATCGCCTCTTCCACCTACTAGGCTGACAATTATTTGGAGACCAACCTCGGGAATGGCAGATACAGCCAAAAACCGACTTAGGTAGATACAGACAAAAACCCACTTATTTTGTTTGGCTCATGAATAAATTAACATTAAATAAATACACTGTAAAACCAATATCACGTGCAGCAACATTTCCATCAAATGTACACAATGCATCACTATTAGTGTTGATATTTTTTTCACCGTTTAAATCAATTTTTCTCTGTGCACAGTTGTCCGGTTTTCAATTGGAGAAGACCAATAGAAAGGTAAGAACCTTATCATTCTTTTGCAACCATCGTATTAATAATCCGTCGAGTGTCCACGAATAAAAAATGAGTTTAAACAGAAAAAAAAACATTAACAATGAAAGCAGTACACGGCGTAGTCCTGTCTTTTCTATCTCAAGCACGAAAATCAACACTTGAAAATCGAATAGAAAAAAGGAACAAAGTCAATCCAAACCCCCTATACTTGTTGTTGTATAGTCAATTTAACGTGATTATTATATTTTATTCGCAACTTGTCACAAAATAGGCAGGAAAACTTTTGTCCGAAGGTTTAAAAAACTAACTCAATTATAACTCTTTACGAGTTTTTAAGGAAAGCTGCACTGAAATGAAGTATATTATAAAAACAACCACGTTGTTGTAACAAAAAAAATGAGCCAATAATTTGAGAATGCCTCGTCTTCGAGAATGCCTTTTGACCTCATTTTAAAGATCGACTAAAGCTATAACTCATACGTCTATTCCACCAAAATTATTGAAAACCCAAATTCCTAATTTCTCCTCAGAAAGAACAAAGACCACCCTTTTTATGAACATGTCAATATACAGAAAGAAACTTCCTCTTGAAGTGCCCTAACCTAATAAACGAATTAAGTTTTTTCCACACTTAAAGCAGTTCGGCGGTTCGGCTTCACTTAGTTGGAAGAAAAAATGTGTTTCTACTCTACCTAATGAAAAAGGTACAAAAAAAAGATACAACCCACCTCCCACCTTCCCAGGTTGTACCCGGTTTTATTCTTGCCATACTCCCTCTCTCCTCATTAGTGGCTTCGAGGGATGATCCTTGCCGTAGATATTCAATAAAATCGCGCCCAAAATTTCGTTCCAAACGTCGGGAATTCCCGGTAAACACCAATTGGTGCAATCCGTTTTTGGCCGAAAAGGTGACGACATCCATGGATGACCATCTCCACGTTCGGCCGAAAGCATCGTCACATTAAGGAACATAAGATCCGTGTTTTGAATGGCTTTTAAAACCGCTTTGTCATAACGGTCATAATCATGCTCCTTAACTGCTTGGATAGCCTGTAAACAACCAACCCACCAGTTTTAAAGTGTATCTTGCTTGAACGGGCAATGTTAAAATAGAGCTATTTCCACATTCCATAACCACAGTATCTACCGATGATGCCCCTATCAAAGTTTTGAGAACTAAACGAGCTGTAATCATGTTCACAAGGAAAAGTTTGGGTGACTGTCTACCAAAAAAAGTCCAAAAGTGCAGCCCAAGTAAAGGCTTCTTGCATAACTTTCATTGAGAAAGATTCTAAAATACTATAAATGAAACATTGGATAACATGTGTGCTGTTCCAAAAAAAGTAACATTGCTAATTCAACAGATGACATTGTTGCCCATAAAACCTCTACACATTACTACATCAAGTCCATTTTAGAGTGGAGGGCGGCAACGTGCGAGGAGAATATGGTTGTTAACCCAAGAGACAAAATTGTTGCCTACAATACCTACTCTTATACATTGGAGTCTTGTAGCAAAAACCCATATAAAGGAAGGCTGCCGAAAATTAATACATAGATCAATACCTCGTTATCAAACATATAGGCGACACATTGTTCACAGAATATCATCGATCCAATAAACCTACATTATTGTACATATTTCAGCAAATTTGCGCATATCTTTGAGATTTTGATCCCCGCAAAGATTATGTAATTTTCGCAAGCAACATGTGCATACTCCCATTGCCCATATGTCACATTTCACAAGATTCGAATGAAATGTACCTTAGGCTCTAGTACATAAAAGCCCAGAACATGGTTTCACGTACGGCACCGTCATTTGGTATTCTACTTTAGGGCACGTGTCAAAGATAAGCAGCAATGGACACCACCCGATAACATCGCCTTTTGGTAGCAATCCACAATCAGAATATCAACCAGAAAATCGGGTTTGACTGACCAGCGATATACAACACTAACAAAATCTCTCTAATATGAGGTTAAATACACTGGAGGAGGAGGACAAGTAAGGAGGGAAACTTACCATCTCCTCAGTTGGTAACATCATCCGACCGGCACATTCCTTTCGTTGATGTCCCGGGGAATAAGACCGAAAAATGGCAGTTCCTTGAAAATTTTCCGGGTTCCTTAACCACTGTGTTACTCCTGCAATGGCTCGGGGGTATGCCCATTCTCCCACCAGTCCTTCCATACTCATTTCGATTTGCCGCAAACCTTCACTGTAGATCCCCAACCCTTGCATCTCTGCTGCCTCCTCTCTCCACTCCTTTCCAGAATTCAATACAATCACATCCAATTGAGCAGCTTCAGAGGCCCAAAGTGGATCAGGTTGGTTGATTTCAATCCTATTCGGATAACAGTCTCGTAATAACAAATCCTCCCCTTGCCCACCGGTATTATTCCTTTCGGTAGTAAGTGCCATTTCACTCGAATGTCCTTTCTCAACTCCAGAAATAGGGCTCAAGGATTTGCTTAACTCGCATGCTGTCACATTCACGGAAACTTTTCTTGTGGCCTTTACAAGCAGTGGGGAATCATAAAGAAGAAGAGTGAAATTGTGCGCTGAAAAAAAATACGCCATTTTGTTACTGGTCCACACTCCCTCTTCATCGGTTTTTTGCACCGACGAATCAGGATTGCCTGTTTTGGGACTTCGAGAATGCCACCCAAAATGCCATCCGCTAAAGGAACCCCAATTATACGATGATTCCCCTGACGAGGTATTGACTGAAGGAGGGAGTTGTTGGTCTCCTTGGAAGGATCTGATCTCCATTGCGCCACTGATAAGATGGGGGGTTTCCGCCTCGGCAAGCATACAAACTAATGAGTCGAACGCATTCGCCCCAGACTCATCGCCCACGAATCCTACCCGTTTTCCTCGCATAATACGCAGGAATTCGTGAGGATCGAACAGCGGAAGGATGCACTGGTCGGGCTCCCAACGCCAGTTTTCAAGCGAGGAAGTTAGACCAAATTTGTGACAATTCCAAGCATCTCGCATGTATGGACAAGAAGAAGAATACAGATTCCGTTCAGAAGACCGTATCCACTGGCCTTTCCCTACGTCGCAGTTGAGAAAAAACTCAGATCGTTCCGCAGGCCAAACTGCACATCAAAATTCACCAAAAACAGGCTATAAGTACTTAAAAAAGAAAAAAGTGTTATGAACCGTAAGAAAATCGGTTCCGCTAAAAAATCTTATAAACAGATAAAAACTGGTCAAGCTTTTCATTTTTAAGGAAAAACTGTTATGAATAAGTAAAAAAAACAGTTCGATATCGCTATTCATACTTCAGAAAAATTGTTACGAATTAAAAAAACCGATGCTGACGAAATATAGCCCTTTCCCGGGCCCTATGCAGCTGCCCTTTACCAGTACATACAGCAATTACTCCTACGGCTTGTTAAAATTGGATATACAAGAAAACTAGATCGGATTCATTACTTACTGTTGAAGGATACAAAAAGAGTTGCAAAATAGCTTTCAAGGTCATACAGTGACAATGCCTTTAGCTCTATTACAAACCACTAAGTTGCCAGATGAGAATCAATGCTTGCATTTTGAAGCTTACCTCCATCAACCAAAATAAGATAAAACACAGCCCCAATAGCCGCTAAAGCGACAATGGCAAGAACCGGCAAAACCTCCATGACTTTATGCCTCCATGAACTGTCACTTGAAGCATTTGAACTGTCATTTGAAGAATTTTCCCTTATTTGTCCCGGTTTATCTCTCCGAGGTAGGCGGCATTTTTGCATCCACGAAGATAGCTGGCTCGGACAAGAACGTATTTTTTGCAGACAAAAAGACGAACAAAAGAAACCGTTCTCTTTTTCCTTTCCAGCGTCATTTTCATGGCCCAAATTTTCCTGCCTATCTGCCTCATTCCCCATCCCTCCTTCCCTCGAAATCCTACGTGACTGCCGCTCTAGAAAAGGCTGCCCTCCCTCCCTCCCTCCCTCTATAGAGAAGCCATCACTATGGCTTATCCTTTCCTCCAACAATGGCCTCATCGCACTTTCTGCAGAAGCTGATAAATCATCTCCTCTACCGAACAACAGTTGACCTAAAATTAAAGGCTCCGGTCTCGATTCACTCCTGTAAAAGAGCCTTCGACAAATTGAACGAATATTGTTCCATCCAAAATGAGAATTTTTACGGTCCTGATCCTCCTCCAGGCCGTCTACCTGCAAGGAGGCTCCAGCGGAACTCCCTCCACTTTCGGAGTCAGTCCAGCGATCGTCCAGCCAGCTGTCTTCGCTGTCTTCATTCCCAACAGCTGCAAAATGAGAGGATAGGAGAGGAGAGGAGAGGAGAGCTTTATACTGGGTGTAATTAGGGTTAGGTTCTGGAGTTACCTTTTAGGGTTAAGATTTAGGGTTAATTTTAGGGTTACGTTTTAGAGTTAGTAATTAGGGTTGGGATGTAGGACTACATTTTAGGGATTAGGCTCTAGGGTTGGGTTCAAGAAGTAGACTGTCAAGTTGCGCTTTCAGCGTTAGATTTTAGGATTTTCAAAAAAAAAAAATAATAATGATAATAAAAAAAATTGGAAATTGGAATAGTAGATGGTCAAGAAAGCTGGTTGTCCCACCAACAACAAATGATGAAATCGAAGTCAAAGTAAAATATTTCGAAAAACACGCACAGCTACTTAATCACCGCAACCAAATAGTTCTCGGAACATTGAAACAAAAAAAATAAAAATCGACTAAATAACTGCGCAAAAAAAGTTACCGATAATAAACCAGAAAAAAAAAGGCAACAACGCCACAAAGATAAAAAATTTACAACAGACTTCTTTACAAGTAAACATTGTCCAAGTAGATTATACAATGATAAAGAGAGAACAACAGACAAAAAAAAACAAATACATCACAAAAAACACAAGCAACAAAGCCACGGAGACAAATTTACAGTGTCGCATAAAACAACCTTGGCTCTAAATTAGATAAACATTATTTCAATAAAAAAAACCATGATAAAGGTCGAATAAAAGAAAAACCAAAATCTAAAAGAACCACAGACGTAAGAATTTTTTAAGTCTAACGTCAATAGATTTGTTCAGAATCAAACAAATATTGTTTAAATAAAAACAAACACCAATTAACTACAAGCCGAAAAAACATGTTGACAAAAGCCTCAGACATTAAAACATACATACAGCATAAAAAAACATAGCATGAAATAAATTTGTTAAGAACTTGACAAACATTACAAAAAAAAAAAAACACACGATTAGAAAAAAACCTCAGAAGTAACGCTTACAGTGTAGCATGAAATAGCCTCCCTCCTCGAGGCTTTCCACTCGAGCAGGTTGACCTAACCGCATAACTCAAAAAAAAAATCTGCAGAAATTAGGGCAAGAAAATATGGAAAGTCGACAAAATTCCGAGATTTCCTGCAGAAATTCCTCCGAACTTACCATACAGCACACCGCGTATCGCTAATAGTGTTAATAATTTTTCGCCAATTAAAAACATATTTTTCTCCGTACACAATTGTCCTTTTTTCACATGGAGACCGCCAATTGGAAGCAGAGAACCTTAAATTTCAATCACAACCGTCAGATCCATAATCCGACAAGTGTGTACGGAGAAAAGATATTTAGAGAGGTAAAAAAAACATAAACACTAATAGCGATACACGGTGTACAGTACACCGCCAATCGTTATTAGCGCGTAAATTTTTTTAGCGTATAAAAATAATTACCGTGGTGTACGCTATTTAAGAATTTGAAAATTTTGGAAAAAATCATACATTCTAATTGTTTGGTTATGGTAATTTGGATCTTTGAAAAAAAAATTGTCGGTCGCAAACATGCTTACACTAGTATAGGTCTCCGTACAAAATCTGACAAATCGTACACAAATCGTACATTCACACGGTCGAAACGCGGCTGTCGGACGAATATGTGCGAGCGGGATTTTTTACGACCTGGTTTTTTATCCTTTTTAGAACGCACATTCTCATGCGTCCGCGGTTACTAAAACTAATCAATTGTACATTTTAACTTAAAAAGGTACATTTATGTACATTATGACACTGACCGTACACCACTCTATTTAAGAGACAACGTACTGAAAATAACCCTAAATAGAGTAAAGAAAAAAATAGAATTAACTACACTAATGGAGAATAAAAAAAAAAAACGCGGGACGGAATTAGCGTACACAACGCTAATAACGATTGGCGGTGTACTGCAAAGTAGATGGGACTACGGGAGGTCCAAAAAGGACAGGATCTGCTCAATTGCAGGAATGACGGTTGTCACACGTGTGAAATCGGCGATTCAACAGTTCGACGCCGCGTGCAGGAACCCTGTGGAAACCGACTTGATGTGAAAGATTCGACAACGTATTGGAATCACCGTACGATGAATCCGAATATTTCGTACGTTTTTTCAGTTTACCCAACCGGTGTTTCCGTACTGAGGATTATTCTTCCGCTCCTCAAGTATATGGACGAATACGCTGATCGCGAATAGTTCAAAAGGATTTCCAGTTTGAAATCGGCGTATTTCACAGGACGTACCAAAGATCGATTTGTGACATATTCACGTTTTTCGGTTAGGATTTACCCTTTATGTTGGACACTGAAAGATTCAGTCAAACGCATCTACAGTACACCGTGTATCGCTATTAGTGTTAATGTTTTTATCGTCACTTAAAAACGTACACATTTGTCCGTTTCTCAATTTGAGACTGCCAATCGGAAGCTGAGATCTTACCTTTCAATCGCAACCGCCGGATCCACAATCTGACAAGTGTGTACGGAGAAAAGATATTTTAAGTGGCAAAAAACACATTAAGACTAAGGGTAACCTTCCATCAGACGAAAAAGTGGGGTTGTTTACTGGATAAAGTACATTTTCGTACTAAGTCGTACTGTTATTTTTTTCTCTAACAAAAGATGTTTGCTAAAAATTCGTTGAGATTCTCCAGACTTTTTGGCGAAAAATACCACCGTCCGATTTTCAATTTTCGACGCAAACGCCCCTTGTTTCCAGTGTTTGGCTAGTCTCCTCCGACTGTCCTCAAGAAGACACTTTGCGCTTACTGGACGCATGTATTGGTCCACTTATAAAATTCAGAGTCGATCCACGACAGACATGAAGTTATAAAGTTACGTGTGGCAAATGGCTTGTACCTTCTGACATCAAAGCCAGTTCGACGACATAATCTTGGTTGTAGGACATCTAGCCACGCATCCTTCATAAATGTGCACAATCAAAGTACAACAATAATACATTCACTTACAAATGGTACATTCTTAGACATTTGTACAATCTTTAATTTTGAAACGGTTTTCGTGGCCGTTGGTACGATTTCAACCCTTAGAACATTCAGATTATATGTAGAAAAGAGGTAATTAATAGTTCACTTCCCTATTTTACTTTTGCTTTAAAGAAAGAGAGTGAGGATCAAAGCGCGCCATGGCTGCCGCAATATTTAGAAAGTGGCAATTTTTCAAGTAAAGAGGAAATTTTGCTAAAATGATGCCTAAATCTAGATTTGAACCTATGACCTCTACATTCTCTATAGCCTAACACCTTAACCATTAAGGGGATAAACGATACACGTGATGGGTTTCAAAAATATATAAATATTTACACAACAGCTAATTAACAGCAGACTAACCAAAAGGAGCAATTCCTGCATGTACGCGAATCT
Source organism: Zygnema cylindricum (assembly GCA_037447655.1). NCBI lineage: Eukaryota > Viridiplantae > Streptophyta > Zygnematophyceae > Zygnematales > Zygnemataceae > Zygnema > Zygnema cylindricum. The sequence goes on along the minus strand of JBBHKE010000167.1, from coordinate 144,334 downwards.
GAACCGTGTAAAATATGTTTTGATCGGACGGCCGGTATTATAGCCGCCACGCGAAGTGAGCTTTTGGCGGCATACGGAGATATCCTCACGCGGTGCCACGTGGCGCCACATTATTTGATACCGGAGAAGATGAGAGGAGGAACCATAGCTTCTGATTTGACAAATGTCACCTTGTAGACCTTGTCGTACAATTGTCGTACAATAAGTACATCGTCCATTGTACCTTCTTATACTATATAGTGTTTTTATTGGACTAGGGTTTAATAGTAGGTAGTCGTGAGTAGGCAGACCAAGACTTAGTAAAATTTAGGTACCTATCTCTCTAAGAGAGCTTGTAACTATAAAGGTCATCTTTGACCAGCCATAACTTACTGCTCAGGTGAGCAAATTCAGTGATTCCTTTTGCGTTTGACTCAGAGGAGTCTTGTCCTCAAAAGGGTGAGAGTGGTCAAAAAAATTATGTGCCTGGGCGGCGCTTTTTCAGCGGGAAAGTAGAAGGGGCAAATATATTTCCTAGAGGCTTAAAATAGGCTGCTCATTCCGTGGGTCAATGGAGACCACAAAATTTCAGGTTATGGGCCCACCCTCTAGGGTGCCCATATTTGATGGATTAGAATTTCTTTATTGGGAAATGATGATGGAGGGAGAACTATTTGAGAAGCATCTATAGGGCATAGTGTCTGGACAAATTCGATGCCCACCTCCACCTGGGTTTGGAGGGACACGTTTTTTTGGCACCTCCACCTCTACAGTTGGTAGATCAGCTGCCACCATCACCGAGGATGAAGATGAGGAAGGAGAGGAGATTGTCATGGAAGGAGAAAAAGAAGGAGTTGCAACTCAAGTGACACCATTGCCGAAGGCGATACCGGCAGCAGCATCACCAAAAACGGCGACAAGGGTTCAGACAGAAAGATTAGAGTATGAAAAGTGGAACTACAAAGACAAGGTTGCTAAGCTCTTAATTCTTAAAAGTGTAGCAAAGGGCATTGCCATTCCCCTTATGCATGTCAAATCTTCATCTCAGATTTGGATATCACTAGTTAACAAATATAAGAGTGGATCATTCCAGCAACAACAGTTGGCCGAAAATAAGATTCCAGCTTATACTTATAAAGGAGGAAGTATGAATAATTATTGCAATGATTTAGGAGCATTATTTGTAGAGTTAGAGAGTGCAGATAACTCATGGTCCGAGAGACAAAGGGTGAACACATTAATGATGAAACTACCTAAAGAGTATGAGAATATTATTAACCGATTGCAAGACATAGGAGATAGCAATTGGAATTGGGATGACACAGTGGGAATGACTTTAGTGAAAGAAAGCATCATAGAGCTTAGGAGAGGGAGTCCAAGTGTTCAGCGTTGTGTGCAGGAGCTGATTGGCGGAAGCGTGATGAGGAGAGAGGGAAAGATCCCTATTGAAACTTTGATGGAAGAGGACAAAGAGGTGGCAGATTTGATAGACAGGGGAGAGGAACTTTTCGAGGAGGATTATGTCACTTCTGCAAGAAACCGGGACACTATATGGCAGATTATATCAAACTTGCAGATCTTCGACTGAAAGATGGTCAAGGAACCTCAAGGGATAGAGGAAAGAAAAAGGCTTTCCTGACTCAAGTTCATGATGAGGAAGTGGAAGGAAAACTAAACCAGAAGAGGAGCTTGAGGAGCTTTTTCTTAATCCGAAAACATTGAAAAGCATGTCGACATTCCACGAAGACAAAAGTGTGCTTTCGGAGGTAAGAGGGATCCACCCGAGGATGGGTAGATCATAGACTCAGGGGCTTCAATGCATATGTGCAAAGATAAGCGGTGGTTCACTAAACTAAGAAAGATCCCAACAGTTGCGATAGAGTACAGAGATGGTAGAGTATAAACCACAAGTCTTGTTGGAACTGTTGACTTGAAGGTTCTAGTTGATGGAAAGGCCTCAATTGTAACACTCTAAGACGTTCTTTACATTCCACAACTTAGCAAGAACCTAGTCTCAAGAGCTGCCCTAGATGAAAAGGAGTTTGAAACAGGAACTAGGAAAGGAATCTTCACAGCAAGCTTTGATAATGAGGTTTATTTCATAGCTGAGAAGGGCAGTCAAGGAATGTTCATAATTGTTCTTTGCAATGAAAAGAGTGTTCTCTACTCGTGTGCAAGTGAGATGATGCTTTGGCATAAAAGGTTGGGGCATGTGCATCTAGATAGATTAAAGAAAATGAAGAAAAAGGGAATAGTGGCGGGTATTACTTTTGAGGATGATGAGACCTTTGATGATTGTAGTGGATGTGCCCAATGGAAGATTCATAGACTTCCATTTCCAAAGGCAACCACATTTAGGAGAGAGAAAGTATTAGATCTAGTTCACACTGATGTTTGGGGACCTGCTAGGTATGCTTCACATGGGGGGAAGAGATGGATGTTAACCATCATAGATGATTGGTCTACATACACGAAGGTATACTTTTTCAGACATAAGTCAGAGGTATTAAGATGTTTGAAAGAGTATATAGTATGGAGTGAAAAGCTACATGAAACCTCAATAAAAGAGATAAGATGTGATAATGGGAAAGAATACACCTCAAGGGAATTTGAAGAATATCTTAAAGAAAAAGGAATTCATCATGAGAAAATTGTTCCCTATAATCCGGAACAAAATGGAGTAGTAGAAAGAGTGAATAGAATTTTAGGAGATATGTCCAGAAGTATGTTAACTGATAAGAGGATAGGGTTGCAGTTTTGTGCGGAGTCTATGAACTATGCTAATTTCATCAAAAATAGAGTCATAACTTCAACAAATAAATAGGAAACTCCGTATGAGAGGTGGACAGGAAGAAAGCCTGATTTGTCTTGTTTGATTGTGTTTGGAAGTCAAGTCTACAGTTTGGATTTTGATAAGACTAAATGGAAGTTAGAGGGGAGAGGTAAGCCAGGATATCTTGTAGGATATGATGAGAGCACAAAAGGATACCGAGTGTATGACTTGAAAAAAAAAGATATAATTTTGGTAAAACACATAGTGGTGATGAATGAAGTGGAGTCCATTGATCCATTCAAATATAATAAGGAAGTCAAAATCAGATTTGAAACGGATCAGTTTTCTGACTTTGATTTTGAATATGAAGAGAAGGAAGAGGGAGAAAAAAAAATTTGCAGATCTACCAAAGGAGAAGGAGGAAAGGAACACGTCCGAGGCAACGCCACAATACGAAGTGGAAACCAATGAGGAACTTGATGAGACACCGGAATTGGAAGATAGGGGAGCTGGAAATCTCCCTAAACGAAACCCAAGGATGCCTTCCATACCGACGTCCGATTTTGAAGGGGGAAGAAGAAGTAGTAAACGACCTCAAGAAAGACAAATAAATAACCAACTCACAAAGTTGTCTCACCCAGATAAACCTCAAACATACTTAGAGGCAATAAACACTCCAGAAAGTAGCCGGTGGATCACAGCTATAAATGAAGAAATGGCCTCTATCATGGAAGCCAATACATGAGAGTTCGTAGATTGTCCATCGGACCGAAAACCGATTGGATGTAAGTGGGTTTTTTAAACTTAAATTAAAACCAGATAATACCATTGAGAGGTACAAAGCTAGGTTAGTTGCAAAAGGATATACTCAGAAAGAGGGGATGTAGAAATTAATAGTTTTTAAGTATTTTTAGGTCTGAATAGAAATAAAGAAGCCGAGGCAGTCTACCTCCAACTTCTCTCTCCAACTCTTAAACTTGTCGCAGTCACTGAGAAATTGGAGAGGAAGCTAGAGCCATGGCTACCTAGGCTATCCTGAGGTTTACGGGAAATTTATATTAGTCTAGGGATTAATTACTAAAAGATATGTGCCAGCGACATGATTTGATCCTGGTACCTGTCGGCAGTCAGAGAGTACATAGCCAGTAGCCTTAGCCGTTAAGTCTAGAAGTAGTGTTACATAATATATAGTACGATAATGATTTAAACATGTACACGTAGGATAAATCATTTAACTATAACTATTAACGAGATACATAGATATGGTAGTGTAAAAGTACGAATTGCGGTACAGATAAGAAATCAATACCGCGCATTGATTTCGTAAGCGAAACAAATACCGCGCATGTATTTATTACGGCTACGATCAAATACGAGTTTAATCGGACGGCCGTAATTAGCGCCGATATCGCTGAAGGAGAATTCGGCGGTTTGTGGGCATCGCCACATCGAAGACACGTGGCGATGTAACATTGGAGCGCGGCATCTCCGAGGATTAAAAGAGCGAATCCGGATATTCCACGTGTGGACATTTAGGCCATGTTGTACAATGTCCGTACTTAAAGTACACCGGCAGCTGTACTTTTGCGTACGGAACTGTAATCTGATTGGTTCCGTACATTAGTAGATAGAGTTTGTGAGAGAGATAGGACTTAGAAAAATTAGAAGATAGGACCCTCTCTCCCAGAGAGCTTCTGTACAAACGGTCAACTTTGACCCTCTATAACTTACTGCTCAGGGGAGCAAATTCAGAGATTCTTTTTGCTATCGACTCAGGGGAGTCTTGCCTTCACAGGGGTGAAGATGGTCAGAGTATTTGTCTGCCAGGGTGGCAGTTATTTTTGCTTAAACACAAAGGGGTCACGATTATCCTAGAGGCTTCTTGGAAGCTGTCCACTCTGAGGACTTATGGAGGTCTCAGAGTTTCATGGGATAGACTACGAAGAAACATTTGCACCTATAGTCATATTTCCTTCTGTTAGAATCCTTTTAAGTATAGCCACTGCGGAGGATAAGGAAATCCACCAGATGGATATTAAAACAACCTTTTTGCACAGAGAGTTGGAAGACGAAATTTACATGATACAACCGGAAGGATTCGTGGAAAGTGGGGAAGAAAACAAAGTTTGCAAATTGATAAAATCACTGTATGGGCTTAAGCAAGCCCCACGAAAGTGGAATATAAAGCTCGACGAATTTCTGACCGTTTTGGGGTATATCAGAATTAGTTCAGATCACTCTATATATTTATTTGAGGATGAGAATGGAGTGATTTTTATTACTATTTATATGGATGATTTGTTGGTCTTAAGGAAGTCCTTAGATAAAATTAACAAACTAAAAAAGGATCTTAGAAGCAGTTTTGATATGAAAGCTCTTGGCGAAACAAAGTACATTTTGGGAATTCAGATGGAGAGAGATAGAGGGAATACAATTATAAGACTAACTCAAAAAGAAGCAATCGGTAATATGCTAGAAAAATTTCAGATGGAAAAAGCAAACGGATGTACTACTCCTATGGATTTGAAAAAAGTGTTTGAGGGAAGTGAAGAGAGAGGAATATTTATCATTAATGATGAGATGGATGAGATAGAAAGAAAATTTATGGAAAATATTCCTTATCGGCAGATTGTAGGGAATTTAATTTATTTTATGAATTATACCCGTCCGGATATAGCTGCAGCTATAGGTGTCATTTGTAGAAATCTAAATGAACAAAGAAAGAGAGACTGGGAGGCTGCCAAAAGGGTGATGAGGTATCTGGTGGGGACAAGGGAATTATGGTTGCATTTGGGAGGGGAGCACACTAACATCACCACTTGGAGTGATGTCAGTTATGGAGATGTGCCTTTAAGGAGGTGTACGACTGGATATGTGTTGCAAATAGGATCCAATGCATGTTGTTGGAGTAGCAAGCAACAAAAAGTATTTGCTCAGTCCACTATGGAGACTAAATACATGGCTTCTTGTGCTGCCACCAAGCAATTAATGTGGGTTAAATCTCTTCTTGAAGAACTTGGGTTCATGAAGTCTGAAACTCAAAATGTTTTTGTGATAATCAAGCTGCTATCTCTATTGCAGCTAATCCGAAACATCACTTCAAAGCCAAGCATATGGATATTAGACTAAGCTTTGTCAGAGAGAAGGTAGAAAATAAAATTAATAAATTGGTTCATAAAACTGATAGAGAAATGATTGCAGACATGATGACAAAACTAGTGCCTTCCCCTTAGTTGATTTATTGCAGAGAAAACTGTGGATTAAAATTGAAAAGTGACTATGAATTAAGGGGAGTGTTGAAAAGAGGTAATTAATAGTTCACTTCCCTATTTTAATTTTGCTTTAAAGAAAGAGAGTGAGGATCAGAGGCGCGCCATGGCTGCCGCAATATTTAGAAAGTGGCAGTTTTTGAAGTAAAAGGTATTTTGCTAAAATGATGCCTAAGTCTAGATTTGAACCTACGACCTTTATATTCTCTATAACCTAACGCCTTAACCATTAAGGGGATAAACGATACACGTGTTGTGTTTCATAAATATATAAATATTAACGCAACAGCTAATTACTAACCAAAATGAGCAATTCTTGCAGGTACGCGAATCTGAACCGTGTAAAATATGTTTTGATCGGACGGCCGGCATTATAGCCGCCACGCGAAGTGAGCTTTTGGCGGCATACGGAGATATCGTCACGCGGTGCCACGTGGCGCCACATTATTTGATACCGGAGAAGATGAGAGGAGGAATCTTGGCTTCCGATTTGACAGGTGTCACCTTGTAGACCTTGTCGTACAATGGTCGTACAATAAGTACATCGTCCATTGTACCTTCTTGTACTATATAGTGTTTTTATTGGACTAGGGTTTAGTAGTAGGTAGTCGTGAGTAGGCAGACCAAGACTTAGTAAAATTTAGGTACCTCTCTCTCTAAGAGAGCTTGTAACTATAAAGGTCATCTTTGACCAGCCATAACTTACTGCTCAGGTGAGCAAATTCAGTGATTCTTTTTGTGTTTAACTCAGAGGAGTCTTGTCCTCACAAGGGTGAAAGTGGTCAGAATATTTGTGTGCCTGGGCGGTGCTAATTCAGCGGGAAAGTAGAAGGGGTAAATATTATCTTAGAGACTTTACATAGGTTGCTCAATTGTGGGTCAATGGAGACCACAAAATTTCATTATACATTACAGTAGCATGACATTATTAGATATTTTAATCGGCGTCTTCCCGTACTTATATGTAGTTGCAATTTTGTCCTTTTCAAAATGATGATTATTCCCAGGCGGCTGAACAAGATCCTACGTGGTACCAATCGCAATCTAACACGTTAGTAATTTTAGCTTCACTGACACGACCTGATGGAAGGGTGTTACATATATTATTACCGGTAAACGTGTTCATAAGATTATTGAGAACCCTTGATGGAAGGTTACCCTAATACCGATTCACAATTGTAGCTTGTGTGAGAATATAGTCGAACAAGTAAGGGAAGCCAAAAATAACTTTTTGTTTTATTCGCGTAGAAAGTACGGGTGAATGAAGTAAATCCTATCTTGGGATGGTATGGGGAGGAAATATTTAAATAAACATTTACATACGTGTTCGTATTTGAGTGAAACACGTACGTTTAAGATAATCTAATGAAAATCGTCAAAGATTTCACAACCGACCAATTTCAATGTAGAATCTTTACTTTCGTACTTTATCGTTGTTCTAATGATGCGCATTATACGTCATTGGACCACTACAGCCCTCTTTTCTTCGCAAATGCTACACCGTGTATTGCTATTAGTGTTAAATATACTTTTCGCCACTTATAACATCTTTTCTGCCTACACACATGTCATATTTCCAATTTGAGGCCGCCAATCCGAAGTTGAGAATTTTATCTTTCAATCGTAATCGTCAGATCGACAATCGAACATGTGTGTATGAAGATAAAATGTTTTAAGAGACGAACAAAACATTAACACTAATAGCGATTCACGCTGTATGTGGTGTTTAATGGACAAGTAGCTAAAGCCATGGCTGCTTAGGCTCTCTATGGCGACAGGGTGTAGATTTGGTAGACTTACCAAAATGGTTCTTTAATGGACCCAAGAATTGATCCTGGTACATACCGCCCGTCAAATAACCTGTAGCCGTCAGTCTTATCCAATGGTCTAAGACTAATGCTGGAACATATATGGTTTGCTAGGTATTTAATTAGTTACATGTAGGGGCTTTCATTTAATTGGATTACAGTATATAGGACATAGAAATAATTGTACTTTTCGTACCGGACGAAACAAATAGTACGAACATTTGTTTCGATAGTCCGTATTAAATGACGATATAAATCGGACGGCTCTGGTTAGCGCCGGTATCGCGCAAAGGAAAATTTGGCGGTTTGCAGACGACTATACTCCGGATGACATGTGGCAACATCATACGGGTTTACGGAATCTCCAAAACGGAACACAAGGATGCGTCAAATATCGCATTATGGCGATGTCGAACAGTGTACGTACAGAAAGTACTCCGACAACTGTACTTTCTTGTACGGTACCGTTTTACAGACATGGCATGACTTGGAGCCAAGTGGATAGATAATATTTGGTAGCACCAAATCCGGGGATAATATAAACAAATCTGGATATGGCATGTGTCGACTTTTTGGCCACTTCGTACGATGGCCGTACAAAAGGTACACCGGCACCAGTACCTTTATGTACTTTACAGTCTTGTCATTGGTTCGTACCTCAGTAGTACGGGGCTAAGAGAGGGGATTTAGGACTTATAATATTTCAGGTAGGTAGCTGCCTCTCCCAGAGAGCATCTTGTATAAAAGGCAAACTTTGGCCAGCCATAATGATTAATTTTTACTTGGCCATTTTACGTGATTCTTTTTGTTGCGGAATCAGAGGAGTCCAGGCCACACAGGGGTGTAGTCGGTCAGATTTTTTGCCCTCCTAGGTGGCTACATTTCTAAGGGGAAGTCAAAGTGGGTGAATGTATCCAAATCACATATTCTAACTTTGCATTTTGTGGTGGAACTGAGCACGCAGAAAGCCTTGTTTCACAAGGGTGAAGCTTTAATGGGGTTATGATTGTCAAGGGGTCAATCATTTGGGTTTATATAAACTTGGAGTCGGCACTATCTAGATTAGCTTCTTTTGATCTGCGAATTCTGTGTGGCAATGGAGCCCATAGAATTTCAAAGAGCCTGTAAACCACGTGTTCTAAATTGACTTGCGACACACAAGCTACGATTTGATATTGAATATCTTTCAAATTTTTAGCATCGACAAACTTAACTTCAAATCTTCACTTGCGTACCATGTATCTGCATACGAAGTAATCATGCAACACAACTTTTTTACTTCTTGCAAGCGTCAATCTTTACGCCAGCTCATTTTTTAGGGTTTTTGTTTTTCGAACATAACGAAAGTCCTTTGAGAGAAATAGTGTGACGAAAGAATATTACGAATTACATTTTTATTTTCGGTTGTATTCTGCAAAGCATGTGTCATGTGTAAATATTGTGATTTTTTGTTGGTTGTGCATCATGACACCTAGCTTAATCGTCCAGCGTGTCACGATTTTTTTTTTTGTATCTGCTAACTCTTTGAGGTGGGTTGACAGTTACAAAGAAATATGAAGCGAACGCCTGGTAGATGAAAATCCGACGGTGTGTGTTACCTCCCAAACCTTAAGAGAGTATTGGCAAGATTCTGTGTTATGGTTTTTTTTGTATATAAACAAAATAAGAGGTACAGTTTGGTACGGATAGTCGCGGATTTCTGTAAAATACCCCACTTTTCGACTCATTGAACGTTACCCTAAGTCATCTTCTTTTCCATACAACCTTTTCGGAATGCATAATTCCGACTTTGAAAAAACATCAAGTCGTATCGCGAATGAATGATTTGAACTGTAACAGTTTTTTTTTTAAATGCTAACCCATCAACAAATAGCCACTAAAAACCATCTAAAATAGAAGGAAAAAAGTTGTAATTTATTAACTTCTTTGGAACTTTGACGAAACGTCCTCCCCCTTTTTTACGAGTGAAAAACGATGGTTTGGTACGGACAGGTTTGTGTCATCGACGACTAATCGTACGGCAACATGAATCACATCGCGAAGTTTTTGTTGACGTGAGTTGACGTCAAGGGCGATTCACGTCCAAACAAAAAAAAGGACATTCGTTTCCTCATCTCATTCATCGTCCATTTCTAGTGTGAATGCAACAATATTCTACAGTACAGCGCGAATCGTAATTAGAGTAAATAACGCTAATCCGGTCGCCCTAAATTTCGACTCTATCACCTTAAATAGAGTAAATGATTCTAAATTTTTCATTATACTATTCATGGTAAGGCTTAATTTGCGTGAAAAATTATAATATAGGTTCGTTTTATGTAGTGTGGAGTACGGACGACGTCCGACCGTGCATAATTGTACTTTTATAAGTTAAAAGGGACAAATAATGATTTAATAGAATCGCGCTCGCACGTGAAATCGCACTAAACAAAAAATCAATCACATCGAAAAAAAGCCGTTTGCATAACTCTCGTCCGTCGACAGCATCGTCGTCAGTGTGAACATTAACTGACATTCTGCGCGACAAATAGTCCTAACGTCATAATGACGTCAAAACTATACGGACTGACAGATTTTCTTTGTTGACGTAATTCAGTGTTCATAATTTCAGCGCGGATAATTATTGCCGACACAACCCGATATAGAGTGCTTAAATAAATTAGAGTAAACTTCCTCTGTGAAAAAGTTCTACCACATAAATTAGAGTTCACTACTCTAATTGTTTTTTTTTGTTTTTTTACTCTAATTTTTTCTTTACTCTAATAACGATTTGCGGTGTAGTGCCAGATATTGAAAATCGACAAAGATGTTCCATCCAATCAGAATGTAATGTTTGTACGAGCGTACTATCTCTTATTACAAGTACAAAAATTCTGACAACCTAAAAAAGTGAAAAACAAATGTAACAATTAAAAAATAAGCGTTGCAGAACACGAATGTCAAGTGAAAGGAGGGGAGGGAGCGTGACAAGATGTCTTCCCCCAAAGATTTCCTGGCGCATTTTGGTGGATTTGCTTCCACCTGTCCGAAGTCACACCTCGGCCTGTATGACGTGTAGAGTCCTCACTGGCGATCCATCGTGGCACAATCATCAAATCCAGGAATCCAGGAGTGCTGATTGTACGGACCTCTCCACTGCCCATCGTGTGGCTCCGCACTGTCCTTCGAGGAGTGTCGCCAGTTTGTCGCCTGTGAGTCGCATGGATTGATGGCTTCGCGTATGCGCCAACAAAAAAATCAACGGTCAACTTTTACGCTTGGACTCTTGGAGAATCTTGATAGATTCTCGAGGGTGAAAACAAAAACAAAACTACGGCACTGTAAAGAACGTATGATCTTGAGTACATGTTGTATTTAACAAGACTGTAAAGTACACTGTGAATCGCTATTAGGGTTGATGTTTTTTCGGCTCATAAAACATCTTTTCTCCGTACACATTTGTTGGATTATAAATCTGACGGTTGCAATTGAATGCTAAGATTCTCATCTTCCGATTGGCGGTCTCAAATTGAAAATTGGACAAGTGTGTACGCAGAAAATTTGTTTTGAGTGGCGCAAAAATTATTAACCCTAATAGCGATTCAAGGTGTTCTGTACCGTACCGTACCTCACTTTTCCGCCAATTGAATCTTGGCCGTATATGCTATGCGTTTTTGAAAGCGTGCGGAACCGTTAACTTTTAGGGCAACATTTTTGGCGAGACCCCTCAAACTTTTAAGTTTTAGAGCGTTGTTCCATTAGGCGCTCTCAGTAAACGTCAAAACTTCGTTTACTGCAGCGACCGTTCCATTGTGTCAGGTCAGTAACCGACATTTATTCTGCGTGGCACATGCTGGTTGGCTCCACGTAAGATGTTATTCCGATCGTGCGAATCCATATAGAATCTTTCGCAGCAAGTTGATAGCGCAAACTGTGTACCACCAGGTGTAAAAAGGACGTTGTAAGTAATGTACGATAATGTACGAAATGTACGGTTTGGTCATGTTATAGGGGACACAATATTCTATAAAATATTGCCATGGCTCTCTCCTAAAGGCCTTTCTTTGACCCAAAACCTCCGCAGCAGCGGCGCTAGACTTCATTTTCCTCTGATTTCTTCGAAATTGAGCTGTTGCTCGCTATACTTATCCTCCTTAATGAACATGAGGATGACCAATCCGAGGAGGAAATTATCATTTTAACCATCATGATGATCCTTGTTCAAAGGAACATCATGGCCGCTTCGCAAACCTTCGTAAATTTGGTCAAGGGTTTAAGTATGTTGCTCTGCAGACCTAGACGACAGAGGTCTAAGGGAGAGTACTACATCCGACCTCTGAGTTTACATTTCTCCATGACATATATGGAACTTTTCCGCCTTACAAGACACCTTGTACATTATTTGGCTGAAGAATTAGGGCATCAGATGGAGACTGACCCTACGTCATGTTTTGTCAACATCCCTAGTAGGAAGCTTCCTGTAATGCGAAAAATTGAGATGGTCCTTTACCGTTTAGCGACGGGATAGGGGATCTTTTTGGCGTGAGTAAAATGACTGTCACCCAAAAACAAGCAATATTTTGCCGAGCCGTGTGGGAAATCTTGACCCCAAGGTTAATAAAATGGCCAACGAAGAGGAGATTCACTCAACCAGTAACAGCTTTTAAAGACTTTAAGTTTCAATTTCCCAATTGCTGCGGGGCCATCGACGCTACTCACATCAATATAGGGTTAGGAGCTCATATGCGCCCGTCGAATTGGTACGACAGGGAGAGGAATTACTCTACTATCTTGTCGGCCGTGGTGGCTCCGAACACCAAGATACTTGATGCTTGCGTAGGATGGGCTGGTAGCGTGCATGACTCTAAAGTCTATAGAGATTCCGGAATATGAAATGCTATCTTGTTTGGCGGGGGATTGTAAGGGCCGTCGGCTGATGTTGGTTTGGTAGATGTGCCACCTTTTCTTATTGGGGATTCAGGGTATCCTTTAAGTAGACACGTAATAACACCGTACCCTGGGTCAAACTTAGAAGAACCACAAAAGTCGTTCAACTATTTTCACAGTAGTAGATGTATGTGTGCGGAGAGAGTGTTCGGAATTATAAAATAAAATGGCCAATCATTAGTCGACAAATAATTTTACCAAATACGGAGCGGTTAGTTGACATGATTATCACGGCATGCACTTTACATAATTTGTTGTTGGAGAAGAACATAAGATACCTAGATGAGGATTTTCCACCGACTACCCCTCCAAACAAGGAGGAATTGAATGTCGGTGGAGAAGAGAGGGATGCATACTCCGATGAGGAAGTGAAGGCACTACGAGATGTTTTAGCTCAAGATCCTTTTGAGAGGCATGTACTGAATTAACAACTGTGATTGGTTGGTGAGTCACTTTCTTGCTCAGCTTCTTTTTTCTCATGCTCGCTTACCCCCCTATTTCTACTGGAATTTGAGAACCATGTCCTTGTCACCCCCTCTTTGTCTCTCACTCTCCCCTTTGTCTCCCTCTCCTTTTTTTTTCCCCTTTTCTTTTCTTTCATCTTTTTTGATTTTCTTTTCCCATTTGTTCTTTTGTTCTTTTTTTTCTGTTTTTTTATTATTATTATTGTTATCATTCTTATTATTGTTTTTTGTATTTTTTACCGTTTTTTCCCTTCCTTTTTCTACTGTTATCTTTTTATTCTCCCAAATTTTTTTCCCCATTTCATTTTTATTATTACTGTTATTTTATATTTACCATTTTTTTATTCTATTTATTATTATTTATACTTAATTATTATCTGTACGTAAATCGGTTCATTTTTTACAAAATCTGCTTCTCCCTCTGTCTCCCTCTGTCTCCCTTTGGTCTCTTTCCTCCATTCTCCCTATGTCTCCCTCCAACTCTCTCTACCTCTCTCTGTCTCTCTTTGTCTCCTTCTGACTCATGACTCATCTCTCTATCTCTGTCTCCTGTTGTCTCATTGTCTCCCTTGTCGCGTTCAACCAAGATTGACCCGTTTGAGGTTTTACTTACAAAGGGGAATTCTGACCATGTTTTCCATGTTTCATTTTTTTTTGTTTCTCTGTATTTTGTATTGCATTTTGTATTTTCCGTCCCTCTTGTGACGAGGACATATATGTTGCATTGTGAATTTGACTCTCCATTACTGTATGGGTGGTTCGATAATCGGTGCAATTTTAGCTTCATAACATACGAGCTTGTCAAGAACCATTCTGATGAATACCGTGGCAATGAAACAATTCTGTGAAGCATTTTGATAGGGATACATCTGTAGCAATGTTAGCAATGATTTCTAGGCTGACGCTTTCTATTTTAAGAATGCATAACAAGTATACATGTTTTTTTTTCCAATACTATCAATGTAGGGCTTTCCTTTTTGTATCGATGTACGCACACTGCGAGATTGAAAGGAAATCAGGATATTCGAATTATGCAAAAAACTCGTATCCTCTCTCTCTTTCTCTCTTTCTCTCTTCTAATGTTTGGAATTGAACTAGTATTTTGATATGTCAGGTCAATACCCTATTTTCAAAATTTATAGATTGAACCATGTACAATGTTTGTTTTAATCCCGGATAGAACTCATTCAAAGTTCTAAGTTTTTATATAAAAATTCAACATTCAAAGTTCTTAAAAGTCGTTCATTGAAAATGTAATACTGTACTTGTCATAAGGTTATTTTTCCTCAAATTTGTATCATAATAATAAAATCCTTCATTCTATTTTTTTTTTGTAGACTTTACGCATGAAACTTTATATGGTTTTAATTCTCAATGTGCCATGTCTAGCGCCTAATTCAAAAAGTTTTTTTTTTCAGTTTTTTTTGTTTTTAATCAAAATTTAATTTCCAATGTCTTTGTTTACTTTTCGAGTGCAAATATTTAGATTATCATGTAATTTCTTATTTCCAACGTTGAAGTCAAAGTTTCAAAGCTCAGAATAAAAATTCATAACGTCATTTTTTGTATAAAGATTTATTATATTATGTATTTTCTATCCGAAAACCTCAGCACCAGTAGCAACAACACCTGTCTGCTCAACACCAGCAGTTGTTCTGCCCTGCAGCAGTAATTGTTTGTTTTGCAGCACCAATTGACTGTTCTGCAGCAGCAACTGTCTACTCTGCAGCATCAACTGTCTACGCTGCAATTGTCGGCCCAATAGGAAGAACAACGACATAACAATAAACAAAGCAACATGAATAAGAACAAATTATGTCGTATCACAAGTGTACAACAAAGTTACAATAACTCATTGCAAAAACGGGTCACCAGCCCTATGTAGTAAAACTTTTTGACATTTCACACTCGAAATTTGAAATACAAAAAATAATAAAAAAATATAAAATTCACTAAATTCAGCCACCTTTCTCTACTTTACACGGTAGTTTTCCCATTTCCTTCTATCAACACTAAGCATATAAAGAAATCAAAATGAAAGAAACCTAAAAAAAAAAAACCACTGTCATCATAACCACCGTTTACCACCCTAATTCTACGCTGAATTACAATTTAGCCAAATCCATTTGGAAAGTGTTGTTGATGAAGAACACATGGGAAAAAAGGTGAAAGTAAAGGTGATGATTTGAGTATTTCACCATTTCCCCTCGCTAATCGGATAAGTCGTGTGTTTGTTCCACGTTTCCTCCAAAAAAATCCGCAACCAGAAAATATGACAACAAGGAGGAAAATCAACACACCAAATAAACAATAAACGCTCACACGAAGAAATAAGTACGAAAAACAATCCAGAGTAAATGCAAAAACTTTGAAAAAAGACGTGTACCTCACAATTTCCGTCTTTAGTTGAATGTGTCGCGACGACCCCCTCGCTCTGCGAGTTTGCACACGGCATCGATTAGACGGAGTCTTCCTTGTTCCGTCTTCTCCCAGTTTGCAGGAAGCATGTCCTTGAACTTGTCGATGGTGTTTTTAGTTTCCTTCACAGTCATTTCATGAATATCTACAACGATTTGTCGAAACTCTTTAAATTCTAACGATCGTGCAGCGGTTGCCTCCTTCTCAATTCTACGACGCTTTCCCAAAATGTTAGAGAATATGTTATCGGTTGGTTGTGTGTCGAGTGATGACTCCTCGAGACTACTTGACCGTTGTTGACTACGCACGAAAGTGTCCCTCACATGTGTAGGCTGTATGTTTTCGTTCCCAATCGTCCCCTCACTTATAATCGAATAAAACCTCTTGTCAAAACTTCCTAGTAGTTTTCTATCTGTCCTATTTTCCATTGTCATCCCCCAATAATATAAAGCCCCACTAGGTATCTTACATTGCCAATCCTTAACTTTTTTTAAATCTCTAAATACATTTTCCCATTTTTGTTGACAAGTCCTACCGGGTTTGTACACACCTCTTTGTTCGAGGTGTTCACTGATTAACCTCCACTTTTCTTTAGGATGTATGGCCTGCAAGCCGTTCATCTTGTCGCTTCGCATCTCCTCCACCTTTAACGTAATGAGCTTTATTGCTTCATCCGTGGTCCATCGGTGAGAGGTCGGTGGGGAAATATAGGAAAAAGATAATCTTACAAAACTAGTAGGTTCTTCAATTTTTTGACGGAGTGAGGGAATTCTCCACTAAAAAGATTGAAAGACAAACCCTTGTCATCCATTCCCAGAAAAAATAAGTCTCTCTCTCTCACGTTCCCTCTCTTGTTCTCTCTCTCTCTCTCACTCTCTCTCCCTCTCTTTCCCCCTTCCTCCCCTCCCTCTTCATTTGTCACATCCTTCTCCTTCCTTTATCTCTCAAACAAAATAAAATGATGTTGCAATCTACTCTTGATAAATAAACAAATAAAAAAATAAAAAAAAAAACCATCCAATAGGAGACCATCATAGAAAAAGAAAAAAATCTCTCTAGAAGTTGAGGTTTTTTTCATTTTACAAATAAGTGAGTTTTGCCAGTTTTCTGATTTTTTCCGAAAGTTGTCCCCAGAATTTATTGGTGCCCAAATACCTGTTGCAAAAATCAAGTAAACAATTTTAATTTAGTTTTCTCAACACTTTTAAGAGTTTTTCAAGTTTTAACTTTTCGTCTAATTGACGATAACTTCCGCCTCTCTCCCTCTCTCCCTTCCTCCCTCTCAACTGTTGACGTACATGAAACGTGCGCTCGATATCCGAAATTGTGGTAAAATCCACACTAAAAAGCTATATAAAAATGGACCCACCAGCGTAACATCCGAGGTGGTGGCACAGTGGTAGTGCGTTCGCAGCTTAAGTGAAAAGTCCCAGGTTCAAATCCTGGACGGCTCATCAATCACTTTATTGGGATCGTCCATTCTATCCCCTGATTCTAGGAATCTTAACATCAACACCCTTATCATGCTCTCTCCCACCCTCTCTCTCTCTCTCCCTCTCTATCTATAATGTTTGGTATGCAAGTCATATTAAAAAAGAAATGTTATGACAAAACTAAAGGGTTTTTGGGATTTTGGGTTTTCTGAAAAGAGCATCGTAAAAAGAAAGAAGAAAAGTATTGTATTAAATCACTTTTTAGAAAAGGATTATTTTATCTCAATTTGATCAATAAATAAAATACTCTACAATGTATCAGTACTTGATTGGAAAAAAAGAAGGAAAAAAAACAAAATAAAATAAAATATAAAGGCACTTACAATGTTTCGAGATTGACAAGATTAAAAATAGAATCCGGAATTGGTCCAAAAAAAGAACAATTCATCATATTCCTTTATATCGAATTTGAGAAAACAGTGTTAGAATAACAACAGTTAATAGTATTCATAAACAATGAGCTTTTCTTTATTTTTGCATTTAAAAAGTACTCAGACATATACAACATTGGACATTCCTGAACAATTTGAAAATTTTAACAGAATTTATCATCCCGTTTTTGATTTATTGGGAATTAAGAAAAGAAAAATGCTCACAAATTGTTCAGCTTTCAATAGTTCCCAATAAAAGAAGGAACGTTGCCTTGAAACCAGTTGTACGACAAGTCCCTGAAAAAGAGAAAGAAAGAGTGTTGAAATAGAGAGGGAGAGAGAGGAAGAGAGGAAGAGGGAGAGGGGGAGAGGGAGAGAGGGAGAGAGAGAAAGAGTGTTGAAATACAATTAAAGCGTTCTTTAGTTTTCTACACTACACTGTCGATCGTATTTAGCGTGTAGAAATTATTAGTGTGTAGAATAATTTAGTGCCATGTACACTAATTTTGACTTAGAAATTTTTTGAAAAAAAAGTTATACACTAATTTTTCAACGAACACCAATATGGGTACAGCTGATTTGTCGAGAGGATAATCACAGTAATATAGGTAAAAGTACAAATTCTGACAATTCGTACACTGTCGCATATTTTCACTCTAATTAATTCCTAACTCTAATTTCGGTTTTTTAGGGGTGTAGGCAATACGCGACAAATAAATGTACACTAAAACAGGTACGGGTACGAAATCTTTTAATTCACAGGGCAGTTTTTCGTGTGATAGAAGATATTTTTAAAAATATCTGTACTTGTATAATTCAAAAGTACATTTTTATACGAACCGACACGTTCCGTACTCCACACTTATAAAATCATACATAAATTAAAATGGTGTACACTAATTGTTCATCTCGTAATTAGCGTACAGGAAAAATTAGTATCGTTTACCCTATTTTAGGTAAAACCCTCAAAATTTAGGGGCGCTGAACTACACCGCCAATCGTTATTAGCGTGTAAGTTTTTTTAGCGTATAAAAATAATTACCGTGGTGTACGCTATTTAAGAATTTGAAATTTTGGAAAAAATCATACATTCTAATTGTTTGGTTATGGTAATTTGGATCTTTGAAAAAAAAAATGCCGGTCACAAACATGCTTACACTAATTTAAGTCTCCGTACAAAATCTGACAAATCGTACACAAATTGTACATTCACACAGTCGAAACGCGGCTGTCGGACGAAATATGTGCGAGCGGGATTTTTTACGACCTGGTTTTTTTTCCTTTTTAGAACGCACATTCTCATGCGTCCGCGGTTACTAAAACTAATTTATTGTATTTTTTAACTTAAAAAGGTACATTTATGTACGGTCTGACACTGACCGTACACCACTCTATTTATGAGACAACGTACTGAAAATAACCCTAAATAGAATAAAGAAAAAAATAGAATTAACTACACTAATGGAGAATAAAAAAAAAAAAAAGCGGGACGGAATTAGCGTACACAACGCTAATAACGATTGGCGGTGTAGTGTTCAACACGCTAAATACGATCGACGGTGTACTTTAGAGTCGTACACGCTACGCTATAAGTCTAGTACTGTGGTTTAGCGTTCTGTACTTTACTTAGTGGATTGTACATACCTTTATTACTTTGATGATTCTTTCGTAGGAATCCTTTTCAGACTTTGATTCGTTTTAGCGTAACTAATTGTACCTTCCTCGGTTACGCCTAAATTTGATGTACCTTTTAGAGCCTTTTCGCTTACCCTTTTTCTTTGTCTCATTATAAGACTCCTTTGTGTCTTATTTTTTCTTCGTGTAATATATTCAATTGATAAGACACACAAACGACAAACCTTTCCCTTGTTTTCTTTGTTTGCCGTTACTCTCTCTTGACTCTTCTATCTCGGCCTTCTCTTCTCCTTTGGACTCTTTTGCTATTTTGTCATATTATCTCTTTTGGCCTTTCTTGGCCACTCATGTAAATAAGTTATGGGCTTAACCCTTCGTTTGTCTCAACACTCATTTAATAAAGAGAGGGAGAGAGAGAGAGGAATAAAGAGTAATTAAAAGGTATAAAATTAAACTCGGTTATTTTTGAATCTTTTTGGATACACTTTATCAAAACAATAACAATGTAATGGTGAAAATTAGAGATTTTGAGACGAAATGCATTGTAGAAATCTCAATATCCTTTAAAATATCCTTTAAAAAATATCATTTTTTTTGAAATACAAAAGGATCAGATATTGTGTATACTCACAAATTGACAATTTCGGGGAAGATTCCAAGAAATGTGGCCAGATATCCTTCTAATCTGTTTTGGGATAAATTTCTGTTGGACAATCAAAATCACAAATGCTTGGGATGTTACAAAACTGTTTCTACGATTGAGTTTTTAGTTTCAGTTTCAGTTTCAGTTTTAGTCTATTTTTTCAATTTTCTTATCACTTAGTTTCTTTCTAGGCTTTTACTAGCTACTCTATTCTGGTCTAGCAGCTGTCTAGTCAACTATACCATGTATCCTTATTAGTGCTAATGTTAATTTTGTTAATGTTATTTAACATTAACACTAATAGCCGTACACGGTGTAGTTTTTTGTTCATGTAGTCGTTCTGTTTCTTTTCTACCTTCACTTTCCGTACAATGTCCTTTTACGATTATTGGCCCTTCCTGTCTTGGGATTCATAAAACCATCCTCTCACTACTCTAAAATCAAAATTTTCCGTACCATTACTGGCCAATCACAAAATTTTAGCATTATTGGCCGTACAGACAGTCTTGAACTCAGCTTTCTGTAAAATCAATTGACGTCGTAAAAACACAAGAAAAAAAAATCAAAGTTAGCTTAAAAAAAAAAAAACTTACAAGATTCTTAGTTTCTTCAGCTTTTTGAGGCTTGCCGGGACCTTTCCACTGAAGTCACGAATGCTCAAGTCCCTGCCGCATTTCGAGGGGGTAAACGAAACAAAGTAATAGAACTCATCAAATTGGATAAATTATATAAGTTTAAAAAACAGAAATGCGGATTGGAGAAATTAACTATTGGTTATCTTAATTTCAGTGCGAGAATCCCAAAAGTTGTTCGTATCCAAAAGTAGTTTTTCTTTGTGGCATCAAGTTTTACACCTTATTTTTTAAACAAGAGATTTCCAAACTATATATTTAGACATATACATATTATTCATACATTTAGACATAGACACATTGTACATATTATACATACGATATATTTTACATATTATACATATTGTAGATATACACAATATTTTTATACAATTTTAGATTACTAAACAAGGGCAGTAAATACATGGAGCTCTAGATGAATGAACATTTTGAAAGGAAAAACTTTGATTGTGGAGTTTTTTCGAAGTTTTTGAAGTTGAATAGATGGACAAAAGTCATTAATTTAGTAATTTTGTTTGTTAACATTGTCCATGAAATTGTTTAGATTCAAGAAAAAATCAATGGTTTTCCAAAAAGTAACTTGCAACAAATAATGGATGTCTTAATATTTGAATAGTGTAGCTTTAGGAAGAACAGTTTATGCTAATGATATACTATTGAACTCTACTTTTGATGTCTAAACTAACATCTTCTTTTTCTTTTAAGTCCCACACACGCTAAATTGTGAGTCTAGAACTTTATTTTTTCCTTGTTTTATAGTTTTTTTCCCTTGTTTTGGCCTTTACTGGCATATGTAGAGAACGGCGATAAAACTCTTGAAAAATATGATAGGATCCCAAAAAAATGTTTTAGAAGACTAATACAAATAATGACATGATAGTATGCATGTAGAGAAAGTTGACAGTAAACCACTTACAAATATTGCAATGAAGTTAAATTTCCAATCCCATCGAGTATGCTTCCATTCAACACCAAAGGCTCATTCGAAACATAATCCACCTTCCGATTTAATCCGAGATTCCTATAAAAAAGAAATAATGATATCATATCAAAGTTATTCCCAAGTCAAGAATTTACCTATTCAAGTTATTTTTAAAAGAAAATTAAAAGGTAAAGATTTGTCAATTGAAACTATGGAAATCTCTCGAAACAACATCCGTGATGTTAACAAGCAAAATGTATTTGAAATGAGATTTTTGAATCTTGTTGTTTTATATTAGAAATCCCGGGGATGGATATATATATATATATATATATATATATATATATATATATATATATATATATATATATATATATATATATATATATTTGGTGAAATTGACATTACCTTTTATGAGCTTATTTTTAATTGATTTACGCGCTCTAGAAGTAACGATTTTCCGAAACCCGTGGATTTTGAGAGGATGAAAATTCAATTTGTTTTTTTGTTCTCAATAGGTTTCAATACAATTTTAAGATAATTATAAAAAATCGAAGTGAAAACGTCTGATGCTCCTGACACAACTTTTTCTAATTTTGTATGTTTTTTACAATATGCAATGTATGATGCTTTCAAAATAAAAGGTTATGGAAGTAAGCCACATGACCATGAGTATGGAAACCTATTTATACAATTGAAAAAAAAAACAAAAAAAAATTAAACGAATTAAAATTTACAGATGCAACACATGTTTGCGATAAGGTCAAATATGCTTCATATTAGAATTTAAAGGCTCTATCA
Organism: Zygnema cylindricum; assembly: GCA_037447655.1. Classification (NCBI taxonomy): domain Eukaryota; kingdom Viridiplantae; phylum Streptophyta; class Zygnematophyceae; order Zygnematales; family Zygnemataceae; genus Zygnema; species Zygnema cylindricum. The sequence goes on along the minus strand of JBBHKE010000167.1, from coordinate 122,200 downwards.
TGCTGTTAAAAATATTTTTATAGTCTATAAGTTTATAAATATTTTTATAGTTCATTAGTTTATTAGTTAAACTTACAAATACTCCAATTTTAAAAGAGTTCCAAGACTGGAAGGTAGGTGTCCGAGAAGTTTGTTGTTGCTCAAATCCCTACAAAAATTTTAAAGATAAAAACCCAATTATGGTTGTACAATCATCGTTAAAAGATTAGCATTTTCCCAAAAGACAAATCCATTAAACCTCAACAATTGAGAAAATATTGAAACCATAAAATTACGTGCATCTGCTACTTAAACTAGGGTAAGACAATCGTCTGAAAAAGGGTTAAAAATTCTCCGAATTTGGTACACTACCCGGACTATTGTTTAAAGCTACTTTGGGGATTTTTCCAAAATGTAGATTTTTCGGTTTTCATAAACAAGTTACAGTACTTCTTAAATTTTTTCAGCGTGTATATTTTTCGGTTTTCCTTTCCACCTCTCAATCTCTCACTCTCTCACTTTCAATCTCTCAATCTCTCAATCCCTCTAGCCCTCGATCTCCAAATCTCTCACTCTCTCAATCTCTCACTCTCGCTCAATCTCTTGATCTCTTTATCTCTCAGTCTTTCTATCTCAACTTTGTTAGATTGATTTTGTTATCCAGTAATTTTATTCTATACAAAGGCTATTTTATTTGGCTGTTGACTGGAGAATATAAATGAAGGCGGTCACATTTAAGGTGTTCAAATTGCGGACCGACGTTTCCTGAGAGAAAGGGAGTAGGGAGGAGCAGGGAGAGGGAGGGAGAGGGGTGTTGGAATTCACTTAAAGCATCTTTTAGTATTTATTAGGTTCTACACTAATTTATAGTCTTGTACTACGGTTTAGTGATTTTGTACTTTACTTAGTGGAATGTACATACCTTTGTTAGTGTTGATTATTCTTACGTAGGAATCTTCTTAGACTTAGATTCCTTTTAGCATACCTAGATGTACCTTCCTAGGTTTCACCTGTTTAGTTGTACCTTCTAGAGCCTTTTCGGCTACCCTTTCTTTTTGTCTTACTATAAAACTCCCGTGTGTCTCATTTTATATCATCTAATCAAAAGACACTCAAACGACAAAACCTCTCACTTGTCACCTTGTTTTGTCGTTACACTCTTGTCTCTCTCTCTCTTGGACTTTTCTTTCTTTTGGCCTCTCCAAGCTATCTTGTCCTATTAGCTCTTTCGGCCTCTTATGTCGTCACATTCAATAAGGAGAGAGAGAGAGAGGAAGAGGGAGAGGACAACATACTCTATAAAAATAGTTTGGATCCTCGTTTACAGTCAATCGAATAAGGAAAAGAAGCCAGAAAAAGACTTACAGAATAACTAGATTTTGTAACTTTCCAATTTCTTTTGGTATCTCTCCAGTAATTCCTAGATTAGAAATAATTCTGAAAATAGAAAATGATGAAAATAATGAATGAGAACAATAAAAAAAACAGAAAATTAAACCTTAGACATAAAAGTAAATAGAATATAATAATCAATCTCGCAATTTCAAAAGACCAAGTTTGATATGGCGTTATAGCTAAAGGCAATAGCTTTCCATGATTTGCTAATACACAAAAAGATCAAAAAAAATGGTTGCCACTCAACAACTGTGCAATACTAAAAAAAAAAAAAAAAGGAAAATGATAAAAAATTACAAATACTTCAAATGAGTTAGGTTTGATATATTTGGAGTGATGATTCCTTCTAAGAAGGTTCCATCTGAGTACTTCAAGTACATGTCTTGGTCGATATCTCTCTTTCTCTCTCCCTCTCAAATCCCTCTAGCCCTCGATCTCCAAATCTCTCTCTTTCACTTCCAATCTCTCTATCATTCATTCTCTCTTCAATCTCTCAATCTCTCTAACTCAATTTTAATCAATTGATTTTGTTATCCAGTAATCTTATTTTTTACAAACTCTCTTTCTAATGACTGGACTTTAAAAATTAAAGGTGGACACATTTATGTTGTTAAAATTGCGTACCGACATTTCCTGAGAGAGAGGGAGAGGGAGGGAGGGGGGAGAAAAAGAGGGAGAGGGAGAGAGAGAGAGGGAGAGGGAGTGGATATCATAAGCTGGGAAAATAGTTTGGATCCCGTTTACAGTAAATTAAATAAGGAAAAGAAGCCAAAAAAAGACTTACAGAATTACTAGATTTTATAGCTTTCCAATTGCGTTTGGAATTTTTCCGGTAAGGCCTAGATTAGATATAATCCTGAAAATGGAAAAATGAAAAAAAAAAAAAGATTGAGAACAATAATAAAAAACAAGAAATTTAAACCTTTAAGACACAGAAATAAAAAGAATTTAATAATCAATCTCGCAATTTCAAAAGACCAAGTTTGATATGGCGTTATAGCTAAAGGCAGTAACTTTCCATGATTTGCTAACACACAAAAAGTGCAAATAAAAGGTTGCCACAAAACAACTGGGCATTAAAAAAAAAAAAAAAAAAAAACGATGGTAAGAACTTACAAATACTTCAATGAAGTTAGTTTTGTTATATTTGGAATGATGACTCCGTCAAAGAAGGTTCCATCAAAGTACTTCAAGTACAATGTTTCGTCGATAGTCTCCTTGAAAGAAAAGTTTCCATATTTCACCGCCGTGGTCGAAAGGATTCTGTTCACGAAAAATCGAAAAAAGAGAATAAACCCATCCAAATTAAGCATAAACTGGAATGCCATAAACTATTAGAAACAAAATCATTACAACACTTCAAAAAAGAAGATCACTTTTGATGCAAAGCATGGCAAATAGAAATACATGGAGGTTAATATAGAGAGGGAAAAGGTTTGAGTTACTCGTAACACCACCATTAGTGTCATAACAAAATAAATCAAAATATATAAAAACAAAAATCAATCCAAGATGCCTAAAGAAATATAGATAAAGCATGGTTAATACGCGAATGTGCGAATGCATTGATTTCATAAAACTTGTACCAACATTGGTTGGGACTAGTTTAGTAGTTTAGTTTAGACCAGAATTCAGAATACTAATCTTTCATTAAAAAACCACATTAAATTTGGAAAAGAGAGCATTTTCCCAACTTACAAAGAAATAACGTTCCCATCTTTGTCGCATTGCAGACCAAGCCACGTGTCACAAGGGTTGAGATTCTTCCACGAAGAGAAAAAAATTGGGTCCAGAGCATGGAAAGAACTTTTCACGCTTTGGAGAACCCCTGAGAAAAAAACAAAAAATTAGTTAGAAAACTTCAAACAAAAAATCGGAGAAAATAGAGTAACGATATCTAATAATTGTTGACGTACGTGAAACGTGCCGATCGATAACCGGATTTGTGGTAACATCCACACTAAAAGCTTACAAAATTGGACCCGCCAGTCTTAACATATGAGCTAGTGGTTAGTGCATTCACAGCTTAAGTGAAAGGTCCCAAGTTCAAATCCTTGCTGGCTCATTATTCCCTTTATTGGGATCGTCCATTCTATCCTCCGATTCTACGAATCTTAACAATTATCAATGCGGAAAAACGAGCGCAAATCGAATAATGTTGGTGGAGGAGAATGGAAGTATATAGCTGGGAAACTTCCTGGAAATTTCTCTCACCAGCCTCCGAGGGTTTGACGTAAACTGAAGCTCCACTGGCAAAGGAAGAGAGAGAGAAAAAAAAACGAAGAGAGAGAGGGAGAGTGCGAACGGCCACCTGTGAGAGAGACAGAAAGGTAGGGGGGGAGAGAGAAAGAGAGAGAGAGAGAGAAGAAAGTTATCGAATTAAGTCACTTGACAACTTATACAATGTCGAAAACAACAAACACCCATTTTTTCCCTTAATTTTATTCTTTCCATCTCCCCTTTCTCTCTTCCTAACTTTAGGCATCTTATCTCACATTTTCTTTACATCTTCCCCACCATCGCCTTCTCTCTCTTCTACCCCTCCCCTCTCTCACATGCTTTTCTTGTCTCTCCGGTTCTTCTTTCCCCTCTCTCTCCTTATCATTTTTACATTTTCCCCTCTTCCTCCCATTTTTACCTCATCGCTAAGGAACCTCCGTGGCCATCTCTAGCATTCATTTTAGTCCCGGGCAAAATTTGGATTGAATTGAGAGATAGAGAGGGAGGGAGGGAGGGAGGGAGGGAGAGACGTGGGGAGAGTGAGAGAGAGAAGGAGAAAGAAAGGGAAGTAAAGGGAGAGAAATCGCGTGAAGGAAGTGGAGGCGAGGGAGAGGGCGGGAAGCGGTGGCGCGGAAGCTCTGAAAAATGTGAAACGCGATGCGAATTGTCGATCGCCCATGAGAGCATTTGTACAACCTCCGTACTGTATGGCAGTCAAGATTGTTTGTACGGTCGAATGCTCCTTTTAATGGAGCCAATAGGATTCAATTTGTTCATCCATCTTTTTTTTGTCTTCGTGCCGTCGCACCAATGACAGCATTGCATGTAACAGTTAATTATGCCGAATCTTTCGAATAATGTACGGATAATAAGGGAAAGTTCGTGACACGACGCTCTAAAATAAAGGCCGGCAAATCGGAAGATTTCTTTGTCGTTTTGGCCGTAACACACATGACAAACGGGAAAAAAATCCACGACTGTACGGAATTTCATCGCGACATTCTGGAAAGTTTCTCCACTGGAATCCAAATGCGCAAGTGTCCAAGACGTGACATGCGTACGATTTTTGAATTTCTAAACCAATCAGAGCTAGACACTCTTGTAACTAGATCTGTGAACGTTACGAATTTAAAAGTACGCATTTTGTACACTCTCCGCACACAACAACCTACAGCGAAAGACAGAATCTCCATTGGAAGATATTGTCGGGAGCTTAAAAGTTAAAAGGTGCGGGGTCCCGCCGACAACTTTCCGCTAAAAGTTAAAAAAGTCTCGCCGGCATCGCTGCGCTAAAAGTTAACGGTCGCGCGCGCTTTCGAAAACACTTCGGCATGTACGGCCGATATTCAATCGGCGGAAGTACTGTAAATTACAAACATGTACTGTACTAAATATAGTACGTTTTCTGCTGTGCCGTACATTCATTTTAGTTTTTTGAAAAACGATCTTCACCCTGGAGAATCTCTCGAGATTCTCCTAGGGTTTCTGGCGTAAACCTTGACCGTTGATGTTTTTTGTTCGCACATGCGCGAAGTAATCGCAACATCAACTGTATTTTTTATTCCGAATCTTTTGGATAGTGTACGGATTGAATAATGGAAATTTCGTGACACGACGCTCCAAAGCATAGTTCAAAAGTAGGCGTTTTTATGGTAGGCCTCTGGTAGGCGCACAAAACTTGGCACAAAACTCGCGCAGAGTAGGCACTCTGTATGTGTGTGCGTTTGTGCACACTTTTGTACGAACGTACGAATCTGACGTATGATCATAGTAAGCGCACGCCGCTGGACGAAATTTTCAGCGAACTGACATAGCGTAGGATGAGTTGTGTTATGGGCTTTTCATGTGATCTTCTTAGATCGCTACTTTGATCTGCGACCGTCCGATCGTTCGAATCTGATGGTTTAAATAAAAAATACCTCAAAACTCATAGAAATTAATTTTTTTGTCCGAATGTTTTTCAAAATGTAGAGATGACGTTTAAGGCTGCGGCCCCATGTAGTTGTAACTTAGCGTACTTACTTTGTATTTTAGCGCGGATCCGGCGGACCCGGATTTCAAGTGTCTCTATGTGTTCATTCGAAATTGTTACTTAAGTTTGTGACAATTGTATACGTCGACAACGCCCGTGACGGGTGTCACCGTGTACAATTTGTGATGACGCACCATATTTTCTTGAAACTTTTTGAAGCGTCGCAAGACACATCGTAATTTTTGAAACGATTTGCGGATTTGGTATGTCGCATGTCTTTGCGAGACATCGTTGACGTACAGCCTTGCACCCGTGGCTGTGCAAAATGCCTTGACGTAAACCTCTCCCGTCCGGCCGCCATTACTTCGCAGATTTTTCACGTTCGCAGACTTTTCAACTTTGCGTGAAATGACACTGCAGCGTCGAGACCCCTGCAAAAAAAAACCGTACAACATGCAAGCCGACAAAAACAAACAAACCCTGTACTTTTTTTCGTCGTCAAAACTTCTAAAATCTTTTCACACGTGGGAATATATTTTCAGATTGGTGTAGACGGATTTGCTTAGCTTAAAACACAGTGCCGATGTGTTTTATGATAAGCTTGAAAATGACGTGACAGTGGGTCGAAAAACCGCAAGACGACAAAATTTCGTACATCCTAAGTTCAAGAATGACGCAAATTGTACTTTACAAATTTGCAATTTCTTCGTACGGTCGCAACTTAGGCAGTACGGCGCTAAGTTATAAAGGAAAACGACAGAAAAAAACCCGAACTTAGCCACATGGGGCCGCAGCCTAATTCTATATCTATCGATGTGCAACTCAACCCTGTTACTATTTTTTTTCATTTTGCGACCAATACAATATGGGTCTTAAGGGCATGTTGTATGTTTTGCATACAATAGGCATATTGTATGGGCCTACTTTCACCTACTTTTGAACTATGCTCCAAAGCAAAACTCCGCAATTCGAAGATGCTTTGTCGTTTCTGCCGTAACACTTATGACATACGGTAAAAAATCCAGTCTAAAACGGGACATCCGTACGGATTTTGAAGTTGTACACCATTTAGGGTAATTTCGCATGTAACTGAAACTTCGTCTTGTTACTTTGTTTTTTAGCAAAGATTCTCCACACAGCTTTCATAGCATTCGTATGTAAAGAAATGAAATCGTAACTTTAGATTGTGACGGATGTAGACGTGGGTGTAAATTGTGATGATTGTAGACGAGTACAAAACTCGTGACAATTGATGACGTTTACAAAATAGAGACGGTTGTAGACGTGTAGCTACTTATGACATTGTAGATGTTTAGGGCATAGTTCAAAAGTAGGTGAAACACGCCCATACAGTATGCCTATTATACGCAACTCGTACAATATGACCTTAAGACCCATATTGTATTGGTCGCAAAATGAAAAAAATAGTAACAGGGTTGAGCTGCACATCGATCGATAGAGAATTAAAAAGTCATGTCTAAATTTTGAAAAACATTCGGACAAAAAATTATTTTTCTGTGAGTTTTGAGGTTTTTTGTATTTAAACTGTCAGATTTGGACAATCAGACAATCGCTGACCAAAGTAGCAATCTAAGAAGATCACATGAAAAGCCCATAACAGAACTTGCAATAGGACTATCGTCAGATTTCAATGATCAAACGGTCGCTGATCAAAATAGCGATTTAAGAAGTTCACATGAAAAGCCCATAACACAACTTATGATAAAAGAGCCGACAAAAGGCCTATGATAGAAACGCCTACTTTTGAAATATGGTTTATGGTTTGTGACATTTTGACGTCACGCGTACTTATGATAGCGTCGACATCATTAATTCCAAAACATTTCGCCGTGGTTTCTCGATTTTTGTTTTTCCTCCGTTCTCACTCTACTAGCTATCAAAATAAGCTAAAAGACTGCCAAAATAAATATTTTTTATAAATCTTTCATTTAATACCTTTCTTGCCTTTTTTCATTGTTGAAATTGTGAGATAGACGCGTTAGTAGGAGAGGGAGAGAGAGAGAGGCGCTTTCACAGACTTCGCTTATGCTAAATGGCATTCCTTGGTCAGACCTCCTCCACGGCGCCTGTACATAAAGTGCACAGAAAAAAATCACGCACATGCTTGAAACGTGCAGTGGGTTTTTTTTTGGTACTCCGCGCTCAAAAATTGTAAAAAACTTTCGACACGTGAAACAGCAACTGCCTATTCGCTCACCTCATGTAACTATATTTAAAATCACCTCGCGAGGTGATTTTATATAAAGTTTGAAGATGAGCTAAAGGGACGCGAAATTGGGTCCAAACGCGCTAGACGACAAACTACATCAATGCACAAACCTGGGTTAAAGCGCAGGGAAATCGAGTAGAAGTTTGAAATATATTTTAGTGGAGCGCTCCACTAAAATTTATATCAATGTACTCCACTCGCTTATCCGTCAACGACAAAGTGCACAGCTTTCAAAAAATGTTAAAAACTCGCGCCTCATGGTTTTTTTTTGGGTGACGTGCAAAGTTCGTACACGCACTAAAAAAAGACACGTGAAATACATGTCCGCGGCACCTCCTCCAGACTGGTTCCTTACGGTAAATCGTATTCGCTTCAGACACTTTCGCGGAGAGAGAGAGAGGGAGAGGATGATT
>JBBHKE010000167.1:87500-111481 GCA_037447655.1 Zygnema cylindricum | reverse complement strand
GAGGTGGAGAGAGGTGGAGAGAGGGGGAGAGAGGTGGAGAGAGGTGGAGAGAGGTGGAGAGAGGTGGAGAGAGGTGGAGAGAGGTGGAGAGAGGTGGAGAGAGGTGGAGAGAGGTGGAGAGAGGTGGAGAGAGGTGGAGAGGAGTGGGAGGGAGTGGGAGGGAGTGGGAGGGAGTGGGATGGAGTGGGAGAGGGGCAGGGGTCACATTCGAGATCTTCCATTGTTGACGAAAACTGCCGTAAACCATTCTCGAACTCTCTTATATCTCAATACATGTATGGTTCTAATATTAAGAAACCAAGGTCGGTAACGCTTCTCGCTGCTTCTTATAATATCATAGTGGCAAAAAGGTTTTTAGGTGTTCTCTCTCATTGGGTTTGTGGTCCGTCCCTTTTCCAACGTTTGATTTACTGTAAGATCGCTAGGTTTGACCACCAAGCCTGTAGTCGCCTTGATGATGGACCTTGGTTCCAGAATGGTCCAATAAGCCGTCACTTTATGAGACTTAGAGCCCATTTGTGCCCCATCAAAGACCACTGGTTTGGTCGATAACGCAGTTTTTCTTCTAATTAAATTTACCAAGGTTTGTCGCCAACTCGTTGTATTATAAGCCTAACATATCCCGTTAGAGACATTGAAAGTTGACCTCAAATGCAATTTGTTTGTGCAATAGGATCTACGTCAGAAGTTCCGACTTCAGCCGTCTTGGTTTGCCCTCTCCCTGCATGTCTTTGAAAACATTTAGCAAGACCATCTTTCAACTAACAGTTCTACTTCTCCCAAACTTTAGAGATTTTGCAAACCCTTTTTCTGGATTGCTTGTTTACTTCTTGACAAACGCTCATGGACTTGCACGATAGACTTGACCAACGCACTACCCAGCTTTATTACATAATAACAACACTAATTAGTTCGCAATTTGTTTTTGGCCATAACTATAGAATAGTGTTAACAGCTCTGTTTGAGGGAGCGGTGTACAATTTGCCACATCTCCTTGCACTAAATTTGTATTGTATATTCAAATTTTGCTTTAACATGTAGAATTGCTAGTGTACTTCCAGAGGGCACAACTGATCCGCATGATGAAACCGAGGCTCACTGACTGCCCAAACCGCCGAGGAATTTTGGAATAGGAATAGGAATATAGGAATAGGAATTTCCCTATGATCATCACATCGAGGAAGTTTTTCCTAGAAAAGACAGACCAGATCTTGTTCCTCGGAAAATGAAATTACGTTGGGTTGTTCACCCACAAAGCGGCGGCCACTAACAACCTATCCCTTTGCCTATTTCCTCATATCGTTGAGATCTTGGATTTATAGATCTAACGGGCGACATTCTCTTCCCATCTAAGAGGACCCTCTTAAACGAAGAAAGACTTTATTAATAAAGCACGATGGTAAACCATCTGAATACATGGGAACAAAAAAGAAAGTGGACGGCAAAGACGAAACTGAAAAGTGAATAGTTTTCAGCCAACACTGTTTCCCAATGCAGTTGTAAACAAAAAGCAAATTATATAAGACAGATTGTATGGCAGATCATAAACAGAGTCGTGACCTAACAGGAGGATTTTCCCCAGTTTCAATATGCCTCTCTCTGGCATGATGATCTTACCATGAAGTTGATGTGACTGGCATGTCTCAATACTAAACCTGTCTTCCACATGAGGCTCATCATATACAGCTCGTAATACTAATAACACGAGATGATACTTGCAATACTATCTCGCAAAAAAAACAAAACTCTAAAGAACTCGTAACACCTTCACATTACTCTCGTAAGACTTTCATACTTTCATTGTTTTCTTTCTTTCGTTCTACTCTCTTGCAATGTGCCAACGCAAGCATACAGAGTTTGACTCGTTTGAGAGGTTCTTAAAGCAAGGATCAGCTATAAGAGGGAATGGCAGCAAAAAAATGATACACCTCATCCACATCCAAAACTCCTACTTGCGTCCCACATTCGGCACAACAAACAGACTTGTAAAATTCTTCAACTGCTGGTTTCTCCTGTTCATTGCTGGCAGCCGGCTGCTGTCCCTCTGTATCCCTCCGTTTTCCTCTTTTTTTGGAAACCTTCCTGCTTTTGATATTTTCCTGTGGGGCCACCTTCAAGATTTCGTCATCTACAACACGGCAGTTTCTGACAAACATTGCACGAAACTGATTTTCGTACTTGTCGTGTCTGCAAGCATTTAAGAACAAAAAAAGCATCAGCTTCAGACCTCCTTAACATGTAGACCTTGGTAAAAATCTCTGGCCCACGTACCTGTGCAATATTTCTTCGGTAGAATTTTTTTTTTTCGCCTGCATCAGCACATGGACAGTGAAAAATGAGGCCAATCTACTAGAATACCGGCGCCAGTTTTGGTCAAGTGACGACAAATTTTAACTTCTAAATCTCTTACATCACCAACATTTGTATGCCTTACTACACTTCCACAACTCAACAAACCCTAACCACAGTCTAGATTGAGACAGAACCATCAAACATTAGAGACGATAGACAAGTCCAATAATGCGCAACTACACAACACATCTCACCTAAGTAGAATCCCCTGAGCTTTCTGACGGAGCTTTTCCAACCCGCACAGTTCTGTAAGGTGATTCCTGTTATACAGACTCGTCTAAAATAAAATGCCTCCAATAGGACCTTTAGGGCCACAAGGCAGTCAGAGTCAAAAGGTTTCAAGCTGGTATTGCGGACCGCTGACAGTCTATGCAGAGAGTAGTGAAGCACGCCGGACAGCTCAGCACGGCGTCAGAGGGCCTTCCTCGCCTTTGTCGGTGACTCCATTTCTCATCAGCTTCATCAACCTCGGGGTCGTACCAGTCCTCTTCTCCAGCAGGTGGAAGTACTGCAGCATTTTAGTATGCAGCATGTTAGCATCCACAACTTTAGTATGCAGCATTCAAGTATGCAGCATGTCAATATGCAGCATGTTAATATGCAGCATGTTAGAATGCACCATTTGGATATGCAGCATGTTAGTGAGCAGCAAGTTAGCATGCGGCATTTTCGTATGCAGCATTTGTAGTACGGAGAATGTTAGAATACAGTATTAGTATGCAGCAAGTATGCATGCTGCATGTTGGTATGCAGCATTATAGTATGCAGCAGGTTAATATGCAGCGTGTTAGTATGCAGCTCGTAGAAGATCTTTAGTAACTCGGTATAATTTCACTCCCGGATGCAAGAACTTGAAGAAATTATGGCTGTAAATTTTGCTAAAAAAGAACTGGGTGTGCGCTCATTCCAATGATGCAACGAAAAATTCCGTACGCCAACTTCATGTTTTGACGTTCAGATTCCTCCGGAGTAGATGTATCTGTACAAGTAATTACCCGTACATGATACATGATTAAAGCAACAAATTCAGACGCTGTGTAAACCCTAGCAGACTGACAGCTGCAACTTAAGAAGAGAAAATGAACCAGTTGATATTTCGAGTAAAGAAAAGAACAAAAACTCACAAATCTCATCTTCACTGTCATCAGATAAAACTCCCTTCCCTTCCCTTGGTTGCTCGGCGGCCATGAATGTGCAGTCCAGTTAATATTAGCTACGAGTTCAAATTGCTATATATTATTCAAAATAGTTACTATTATTGTTAAGCAGCGTGCTAATTTTGTCCTAATTTTGTTCAACATACACATGGCTGTCTCTAGTAGACTCCTTACCCATACCCTGGCTTCAACAGTTGCAATGTATGAGAAAAATCATACGTTTTTCCATAGCCGTAAAGCAAAATTAAGTGAAACGCACGAAATGTTTAATATCAATTTTTATTTTTTTTCTGGAAGGCTTTATGCACTCCGCACTGAATTTGCGGACTTTTTGTCGTGTTAGTTGAAATCAAATTCATCGTGTTGTTAAAATGACAAGCATGACTTCTAAATTCCGCCAATTGTCTCAGAAGCATACTCTAAAAAAACTAGATTATCGTGTTGAAACACTACACCGCCAATCGTTATTAGCGTGTAAGTTTTTTTAGCGTATACGAATAACTAGCGTGGTTTACGCTAATTGGGAATTTGGAAATTTTCGAAGAAATCGTCTATTCTAATTGAGAATTAGTCTTTTTTTTAAATAGTGTGGATAATTCTATTTGAGAATAAATAAAAAAAAGCGGGACGGAATTAGCGTACACAACGCTAATAACGATTGGCGGTGTACAGTACAGTACAGTACAGACTAGGTTCGGTGTTCGTGCAAAAACGAATGTACACGTGGAAAGAACCAGAGCCGTTGGGATATTTTTTGTTTCATAGGTCGTACAATCGTACATTCATCGAGTGTGTTTCAGCTACGTCGAACGGCCACTGTACTGTACTGTAGTTAACGAGTACGGTTACGTATGTAGGGTAAAATACTAAAATGTATGGGGTAAGACCATAGTTCAAAAGTAGGCGTTTTTATGGTAGGCCTTTGGTCGGCGCCTTTATCGTAAGTTGTGTTATGGGCTTTTCATGTGATCTTCTTAGATCGATACTTTGATCAGCGACCGTCCGATCGTCCGAATCTGACGGTGTAAATAAATTTTTTTGGTCCAAATGCTTTAATTGGTCTAATTTTTGGTCAGAATGTTTTAATTGGTCCGAATAGTTCCGAATACAATATGGGTCTTAAGGCCATACTGTATGTTTTGCATATAATAGGCATATTGTATGGGCCTACTTTCACCTACTTTTGAACTATGGGTAAGACCGAAAGATAGCGCCAGTACTGTAGCTTAAAAAAACGAAGGCCAAAATTGTTCCCACCCTATCGTATCATTTTGTAGCTCTGTAGAACTGTAGGTACCTGTGTGATAGTCAGGAAAAGCTACGTTCTTTTTTCTCTTTTCTTTTTCCTTGAATATACAGATATTCTATGCTTCTGTGTTTTTTGCAGTCGTCAAGTTTTTTGTCCGTACGTTTGTTTTTTGGACTTCTTTTTGTACTTTTTTAGAAATGGATGTCATGCGAGAACAATTAGTTGGACTGCTGGATCAACGCTTGTATGATTCGGCAGCGACACTGGTAAAGAGACACACCTTATTCCACCTCCTCCCTTCCCTCCCTCGCTCCCTCCCTCCCTCCCTCCCTCCCTCCCTCCCTCACTCCCTCCCTCCCCCCCTCCTTTTTTGCCTCCTGTATCTCGTATTACATACATTGTTTGAAACTGAATTATTTCGCAAAAATGCAGAATTTTTCCAGCCTTTTTTAGTTTTCGATATTTTATCTGGCTGGTCCTACTGTTGCTTATTACAAGATAAGAGTGTGATGTCACAAGGTCACGCTTAGAATCACATTCTAATTTAAGGATTATGATGAGTTAAGGATTCATTTATCTGCTCATACATAATAATACTCATTTTCGGATCAAATAGCTCCTTACCAGCTAGTTGTACACATGAACCTTGCTGACGCCCTTAATGACTTCCACCACTCTCCCTCTCCCTCCCCCTTCCCCTTCCTTTCCCCCTCCCCGGCCCCCCTCTCCCCTCCCTTTCCCTCCCCCCACCTCTCCCCCTCGCCCTCCCCGTATTACCCAATGCCATTGAAATCCTGTGGCTGTGTACAGTACGGAATATTTAATCTCGTGTAGTAATATTGATTATTATGGTTAATATGGATCAAGAATATTGATAATATGGTTTAATATGGATCAATATGGTTGAAAATGGATTAATATGATTGAATATGAGTTAATAATATGGATTAATTTGGTTTCATATGGTTTAATATGGATAAATACGATTTAATACGGGTTAACATATTTTGATATGGTTTAATGGGTGGATTTATATGGTTTAATACGGAATTCTGTGGTTTAATATGGATTACTATGGTTTAAATTTGGTTTGCAGGGAAGCTTCCTGGTATCTGCAACAAGTGCCTGTTTGGATGTCTCATCCACTGCTCGAGCAGAAAATCTGGTATCCTGCCTCACTTTCTCTGGTCTTTTCAGGGGTTTCTGAAGGTTTCTCTAAGGTTTTTAGAAGTTTTTAAGGGTTTTTGGATGATCCTTTCCAGATTCTCAGGGCGTTCCAGGGTTCTTAGGGTTTTTAGAGAGGGGGACAGGGGAGTAAAGACACTAGTTGGAAAAAGGAGGGAGGATGGGGGGGAGGGTGTTGTGTTCCAAAGATAAAAATATGCTCAAACCCTTTGTGTTATAATCTAAGCCTGGTGGTGAGGTCACCTCCTCTATTGTTTTTTGCTTGCATTCGCCATACAGGTGGTCTTGATAAAGATAATCTGAAATCCATCTCATTTACATCAAACGAGGTAAATTTTCCAACATAGGATTTAAATCACAATTAGTATAGCTATTACTGGTGTTACTGTAACCGTACAGAAAATTGTACAAACCAAACACTGTCTGTATGGTTACTGCAATTACTGGCCAGTGACACCAGTAACTCGGCATGTGTAACACCCTATAAAGAAACTAAAATTTGTTTGGAAAATTGCTGTTGTTGGCTGATGAACTTTCTCACTGAGTTCTGTTCTTATACACAGGTTCTCTATGCCGATGCTCTTCATGGCAAACAAGAGTACCGACGAGCTTTGGTGAGTACCAATAACAGATTACGTGACTTACGTCTCACTTCCTCTATCCTCCTGGTTTTCACCTTTCTTATAACTCCTTTTGTTTTGTGATTTTTGTTTCCCCCGGTAATGATGGATTCTGAACTTCGTCTATGACTTTTGGCCTTATGTCTGTGGCAGTTTATTATTATGCATTTATTTCATGATGCAGCATCAGAAAGCTCTTCCAAAAGTCTATGAAAGCCCGAGCAAACCCTAAAATTCCCAAAATATTGTACTAGAAGCCTCAGCCTTGTCCATCTCATGCAGAACATTTGTAAACAAGCTTGTTATGCATTTTTTTCATGAAATAGCAATCAGCAATCTCTTAAAAAACCCTTATAAAACCTTCAGAAATTTTCAAAAATCCCAAGAGAACCCCAAAAAATTTTAGTAAGGCAACCTCTGCCTTGTCCATTTCATGCAGAACATTTACGAACAAGCGTATTATTTGTTTGTTTCATGAAGTGGCATCAGCAGTCTGTTCAAAAACCCTTCAAAAACCCCTAAAAAACACGTTGAAAAACCCCCGAAAAACTCTTCAAAAGCCTAAAAGCCTCTTCTCTTTCCATTGGATGCAGAACACGTACAAACAAGCGCAGCAGTTGAGCAAAGTCGGTCCACCGGCTCGCCAGAGCTTGAGTGCGAGAACCGGCTCTCTTCAAAACAAGCAGGCTGGGTCTATACCTTCCATCCCAACTACTGGCGTTCCCATTGGCCAAGGCTCTTCCATTGCCGGTACCAGCGATGCTGAGGTAAGAAAACTGATCGTTATCTTCTTCGTTTTTTCTTTCGATATTGCTATCTTGGTCCTGCTTCCTTGCAATAAGCTGGCCTGCTATGCTTGGGGAGCATAGGTACACAGCTTATTGCTATTACTGTTTATAACACTGTTTTGGTCGCGGCTTCTTTCGACCGAAAATCAAAAAATAGTGTTATCAGCAGCATATAAGGGAGTGGACTACAATCTGCCACGTCTCTCTAGAGTAAATTAGTATTATACATTCTAAGACTGCATTCACAGTAATAATTCCCTTACGCTAATAGCGATGGGCGTGTAGCGTTAGGTTTATTTTCATCTGTTCCGGCAAAATGGGACGAGTTTCAGTAGTCTGAGTCAGTAAACCCCAGGAATAAAAGAAGCTGAGGGGTAGATATTGTATCAAGCCCCTGAGCCTTGTGAAAGCTTATTGTGCGTCAGTTGTTCGTCACCTATTCAGCCATTAGGCATTATTTCAGAAATTTGTTGTTTTGACATCAGAGAATTAAGTGAAGAATCTTTTGTATAATATGCTTCAGGTGAAGTTCAAGGTGGCACAATGTTATGTAGCCCTTAAGGAGACCCGGGCTGCCTTAACTGAGGTGAGTGATACGATTTTGCATCAGTTTGCTGTCCAGACAAATAAAAATGGGATTTTATCCATAATTAAATGCACCTTTTAGGCCATAAACCGTTACTATTGTTGAAATTTGAATCAGTCCCTGATTTTTTGTAACTGGTCGAGACATTCTATATTAGGGTCGGCTATAAACCTATACACTGGATTTACAGCTGAAAATTATTTTTTCTTATCAACAAGCTGTGCAGGCCACTAGTCCAGTCAAATCTGTTCCAATTGATGCCTGAACATTTACAGTACAATAGTGAAACTTTGTCATGCTTCAGTTGCAGTGTATGTAATTTGCAGTTTATGTGATTTGTAGTGTTTTCCCTCACCTTTCGTTTGCTGTGTTTGCTGACGATAAATTATTGGTACTTTGTATATTTATGGGATTGCAGTTAGAAGGCATTCCTTCAAGGCTGCGAAACTTGCAGACGACACTTATGCTTGCTCGATTGTATCATAGTAGTGGATATGAACGTGCAGCTGTAGTATCATATAAAGAGTGCCTCAGGTACGCCCCTCCTTTTCAATATTATGTGTACCTGTTAAATTGATACACTTTGTTTGGTCAGACATAGTTGTCATTATATAATCTGAAGAGAGGTTGTTCTGTCCTTTTCATTTTTGTTAAAAGTAAGTTCACAGGCATTGGCATATTACTGTTTTGTGGTGCATGTTTTGAGGGCTTCAAATTCTTCTAGCGGTTCTTTTGTCTGCATAAATATTTAAAGCATTAATGTCACTGTTTCATTCAACTGCAAATTCACGTGTTTTTTCTTTGTCTTGGTGGACTTGCAGGCAGAATCCATATGTAGTAGAAGCCATTAAAGCTCTGGCTTTGCTGGGAGTGTCCTCTAAAGACATTCATGCTCAACTCCCTCAGGTAAGGCACTTTCATCGTGCCTTTGTGCACTCTGCTTTCATCTCATGGGTATGTAATAACGTGGTTTACAAAATTCTCGAAACCAACCAGAAAACTAGATTGTAAATTGATAATAGCAGCATTGAAGAAGGCTTATTGTGAATCCACAGGGATTGTAGCATAAATTTTGGTGACAACTGCATGTATGTTTCTTAACTGTACACTATACCTGGCCTCCTGTACACTATACCTGGCCTCCGTTTTCCTTCACTCGTGCGGATTAAGCTTTGTGCTTCAGCATCCTTGCGGGAGCTGAATCGCAGTACACTGTCCATACCATCAGAGTAAATTGTCTTTTAGTCTTAATTGCGGAATCAGAATTCATAGTACAAATTTTGACGGAGACATTGGCCCCTTCAAAATGTGGTTTTGATGATTTTGAAAAAGAAAATGGAGGCCAAATTAGTGTTGTTAATTGTAATAGTGGCGTCAATATTTGTAGTGGTAATCATTGTGGTCTTGTGATGTACATTTAGTTCTTATTTCCAGTCATGGGATGTCGGTTTGTTTGCTAGCAGCCAGCAACAACAGGTAAAAATCGCCACGGATCTGATTCATTGGATCCTTCACGATGGCTCCCGGTCAGCTCTCTAACTCCCTTGTTGATTGATTGCCTGAATCTTTCTACACACTTGAAGTGTATTTCAACAACTTCTACACCCATAAGAGCCACTTTTTTTATTTTTATGTTTGTGGCTTTTTTGGGGGTTTTTTAACCTCTAGCTTTGCTGTCATAGCCATGCTTCAAGAAAGATCTTGTTGTGCTGAACAGATAATCAACTATGTGAAGTCTCAGGGGTTTGATGAGGCACAGCACACTGATATTGAGCCTAGAGTCAGCGTGGACATTTTTCTTTCTCGTTTGTGGTTGATATTGCCAGAGATGATGTCTCTCACTGCTCATATCCGTTTTTCGTGCATTTCTTTCTTTGGTTCTGAATAAATTACTGGCTTGTTTTGGTGCCTGCAGAGACTGGCGGACGCACATTCTTCTGCTGCGTCTCATGACTATAAAAGTTCGCCTCATATTCACATAATCTCTGCATCAAGACGTAGTTTTTGCTTGGGGCTGCTGTTGCAGTTGCGTTCATTTCATAAGTGTTTTCCCTTCTTTATGCCGTATTCCATTCCAATCATTGCCAGACGCTTACCTCAAGGAGTTATAGCAGCATGTTTTAGTAGTAAAGAGCCTGATAAAAAATGGTTGTGGGTTTTACACAGATGCTCTCAACCACCTCCGCAGCCTAGGGAACCGCTTTCCAGGAAATGTCTACCTGCAAGTGGAGATTGCCAGGGTGAGGGCGTGAAGGCAACGCTTGCCCACTTGTGATCTCCGCTTGCTTGGAGGTCAGTTGATGGATGAATCCTTGTGACAGTGTGTTGACAGCTGTACAGATATGTCTCAACAGTACACCGTGAATCGCTATTAGCGTGAAGAAATATATAGCGTGGGGTTTGTTTCCGTGTCATGAATTCTAATTTAGGTCTGAGCGATGTGGACGACTTTCAATTTGTCTTAAATCCGTGTTGAGAAAAAAGCATTTAGTATTATTAACGGTTTTTTATGTTCTGGGGGCAGAAAAGGCCTCCACGGAATTAGTGTAATTGACGCTAATAGCGATTCACGCAGTCTTGTGTGTTGCTTGGGAACTGGTTTCTATAGCCTGTAATCGGTGGAGTGAATGTGATTGATGGAGTGAAGTGTCAAATTGTTTGAAAGCCCCTGATTTTGATGTTTGGATATGCCCATTCACGCTTGTAATGTGACTAAGCAACTGCTTGGTCTGTTGAAGGTAATAAATTGATCTGGTCGAGAAAGGTTTTAAGACTGAACATTTTGTTTTGTTTGTTTGAAGAAAATGTTGAAGCGTCCCTCCATCTTTGTCACTTGCTTCTCTGTTGTTTGCAGGCTGAAGCGGCCTTGGGTCGTTCTGACGATGCACTTCAGTCTTTTCAAAATGTAAGCAAGGATCGAACTGATTGTTTTTTTGCTTGTAGATCAAGGAAAGTGCATCTATCAATTTTTCTATGGACATGCAAGGAAAGCAATGTCACAAAGTTGGGCATGCGTCATCAACAACTTCATTGCTTGTTCCTTTGTGGTTTGTTAGCTAGGACCAAATGTTCATGTTTTCGAGTTACTCCGTTGATGAACAGACCTGTTCAGAGAGTAAGTTACACTGTTCAAGGCTTTATCCTCGTGTAAAAGCTTCAACACAAATGTGTCAGAAACACTTTTACGGCAAAAAGAAAACAGAAAGCTACACTGTACACATTCCCGCATTCCAAGATTCCAAAGGGAAACTGCTGTTTGTCGCAGGCACGAATACTCGATTCTCATTTGGTCCAAGCAATGGACGAATATGCTTTTCTTCTACTGGGAGGGCGGGCCGATAACCTGCTCAATCGTTTAACAAATGAAGTTCTGAATACCGATCCTCGTCAGCCAGAATCTTGGGTTACAACGGCAATTTTTTGGCAAGCCAGGGAAGATCCTGATCGGGCTCTGACCTATGTGGAAAAGGCAAGACAAGATTCTCTCTTCTTAAACTTATACGGAGTCTATTTGTCCTTGAAAAGTGTGCCTGTTCTTCTTAAATTCCAGCCTTATCGTTTGTTGCCGCGATCTGTGAGTTTTTTTTGGTCTATTCTTTCCTTTAAAATGATGGTCTGGTATGTCGTCAAAATTTGATATTAATGATTTTAGGGGTGTGCTGTTAACAGGCGATTCGTGCAGATGAGCGACATGCATTGGCACATCTTGTGAAGGTATATATTTTTCCTTTTTTCTTTCTTTTATGGGGCAATTCTTCTTGTCTGACGGTTTAGCGTGGCGAAGAATATTTCGCAGATCTAGCATTTAGCCACAATCATTATGGACAGAGTCTTTTGACATCACAGAAACTTATTCCCTTTGGGTACAAGGGTCTATTTTTTTCCATAAGGCTACCTGCTCAACATGACGTAAAGCTGTTCTGCCCCGATGCCTCATTAACAGCAGTGAAAGTAAATCCAAAAAACTTGGAGGATTTCTGTCAAGGTCAACAGTCTTTCTTTGAGACAGGCCGGCAAATTACGAATTGTTTTTTTTTTTTTTTTTTAATGGTGAACAGGGTAATGCTGCACTAGATTCTCGAAAATTGGATATCGCGGCCGCTGCTTTTAGAAAAGTTCAAATGCTCCATTTTGACCTGCGTGCATCACAAGGTCTGACACTGTACCTTCCTAAAAATTTGTGCTGTTTCTTCTTTCACATTAGTTTTCTGCCCCTTTTCTGTGCAATTGAAATCTCGTCAACAGCATGGAATTGTACTTGGGTGTTTATTGAAATGCTTCGCTTGCTTACTTGTGAAGCATGGAACGGTCTTTTTGCAGGTTTAGTACGTGCTTATCTAGCTCAGGAGAAACATAAAGAGGCGCTTTTAGCTGCCAGAGAAGCCATAAAAACGATGCCCCAATCAGCAGTGGCAATTACCCTTGTGGGTCATGTTTATGCTCAGAATGCCAATGAACACGATAAGGTGACTATATCCCATTTAACATATGCGGGTTCCTGTCTCCTGGCAATATTTTTGTATGACGTGTACATTGAAGCACATTCAGGAGTTTATGACCATATTGTGGAGGTTAAGTCTGCATTTCCCAGATCGTGGGTCTTTGCAATAATACTGCTTTATTGTTAAATTCCTGGTCAGGTGAAGACCTAAATATCTCAGACACATCTCATACACATTCTGCCTGTTTTTTGTGTTAAGTTCTAGTGCAGC
Source organism: Zygnema cylindricum (assembly GCA_037447655.1). Lineage (NCBI taxonomy): Eukaryota > Viridiplantae > Streptophyta > Zygnematophyceae > Zygnematales > Zygnemataceae > Zygnema > Zygnema cylindricum. Next base: position 98,832 of record JBBHKE010000167.1, on the reverse strand, counting down.
TAGTTACACAATTTTGAATAAGAGTTCGAGTTTATCATGATGTTTGGTTTTTGTTCTGTTCTTTGAGATCTTTCACTCTTTACTCTTCAAATATATGTTATTCTGCGTCTTTGAATTTCTAGCCTTGTGTTGTGTTATGATGCAAAGTCCATGACTGAATTTCAAGGGAATTATTCCCGACAGAGAAACAGAAGAGTAAAGTTGTGAAAGCTGTTTTTGTGCTGTGAAAACATTCATAGGATTTTCACGTAGAATTATGTCTGCATATCGCTGCAGATGAGAGTGATTCATGTTTCTTGTTGAGAATGATGAAAGCAGTTTTATCTATCTACCTAACATTCTACCGTGGCTTCTAAGATCGGTTTTATTCCTCCCTACCATTCGACCTTGTCTTTTAAGATCTGGGGTGATGACTTTGGAATGTTTGACAGGCCCGAAAATTCTACGAGTCTGCAATTCGTCACGATCCAAATTGTCTAGAAGCTGTTGTGGCATTGGCCGACCTTCATCTAGCAGATGAGCGATATGGAGTGGCTTATGAGCTGTAAGTGAAATTTATTTTCTTCGAGACCTTTTGTGTTCTCCCTATAATTGGCTGAAGATGTCACACGAATATTCACGAGGTAACATTTTTTTTACATTGACGGCGGTGCTGTATTGTTTTGAAGAATGGGAACTGTTGAATTCTGATTTGTTCTCAAAACAGCTCATTGTGAATATATATACAATTGACCTTTTTTTTTTTTTTTTTCATGCTTAAAACATTGCTACAGAAATTACAGTACAGCCTATTTTTTTTTTGAAGCTCGCATTGGTTGGTCAAGAATGGCCTTCTACGATTTGAATGGGTTTTTCTAAAGAGTACCCGCCTTAACTTACTTGATTGTTTAAGTAGCCCAATGACTCTTGTTTTGAGGAAAGACAGTCTTTAGCAAATTTATCAATGTAGGTTATTTTTTAGGTTTGTGTATGGCTGTCATGCTGAGTAAAGATACTTGTGATAGCCACATTTTGACAGGTGGACACGGGTCGTAACACTGCAAACCCTTTTTTTAATCCGGGCCGTAATTAATTTAGAGCGATTGACCATCATTAATTAGACATCTTGCTTCCAAGTCGATTGACTTTTTATAAGTTCTGTTAACTCCAATGCTGCCATGTTACTCATACTTTCTTTACTCTGATAGTAATTGACAGTGTAGTACACTGCCCATCGTTATTATTGTTAATCACTCTAATTCGAGCGAATGACTTTTTTTTACCCAAAATCATAAATTAGTCTGAACACCATTGATAAGCCAAGTGGCCCATACTGAGCCATGTGGCAGAACTTAAGTTATTGCAGTTAACTATAATAAGGTGTTAACGCTAATGATTCACTAACCTTAATAGCAATGGGCGGTGAATTAGATACAAAAATGATAAAAGCCCTAAGGTTATTTGTATTTGGGAGGTTCCACAGACTCCTACGGTACATTGCAAAAGCGGCCAACGATGTCCTTCATGCAAAACTTGGTCAGGTATTGGCAGCTGGAAGCCGGCTCGGGGAGGCTCTTACCCACTATGAAGCAGCCCTCAGGTACGTTTTAGGTTTTTTCGCCGCATTGTTTCTTACGTAAGGCTGTATCGAACTATACATTGTCGTTGCCTTCAATTCAGAAATGGATAAACATCATTATCTGTCCCGAATGAAGCGCATCCTGCTTTTACTTGCCCTTAATTTATGGAGCAGGGTTGTAGTTTCGACCTGTAGCAGTTCGGTGCATTGTAGAACTTGTGACTTGTTTTCACTCCTTTTTTCTGTTAGTACATCGCAACACTTAGTGTATATGTATCTGTGGGATGGTTGTTTCAGCATAAATCCACGGAATGCGGAGGCACGCATCGGACTCCATCGAGTCGAGAAGCTGCTTAAGGTGAGAATTCAATTTTTTTGTTTTTTTTTTTACCGACAACTGGAGTTCATAAGGAAAGCTTGTCAAAAGTTTTACCTGCGTAAAAAACAGTAGTATGTACATTGTGAACCGCTATCAGGTTCATAGCACTAATCCAGGCGCCGCCTTTCTTTTGTCTTTGACAATATAACAGCATAAATAAGGGTCTTAGTACACCTACAACGTTATTTATATGAACGGCTGTTAATCATCCACATCATGACCAGTTTAGAATCAATACCACGAAAACAGTACTTGCATTGAGAACATTTTTGCTAGCGATGCACGGTGTAAATTATGTTTTGTTTCCTCTTGTAGCTTTCTGTGTTCTTATTCTTATACTTGTTCTTATTATATCTGAAACATATGGCTCGTGACCTTTCTCTTTAGCGTTGCTTTCAGTTTGGTGTGTTTTCGGTCCTCTCATGGAAAGATGATTTACGAATTGCTGGTGATATAGGTGTAAATGACAAATTCGTTGGTGATTGACATATAGATGACGGATTTGTCGGCGATTGAAATTTAAATGATGGATTTGCTGGTGATTGAAATATAAATGACGGAATGTGTAATTGTTGGTGAGGGACAGGGTCAAGATCCGGATGCCGGTGATGCGGAAGAAGATGCGGACGCCGAGGACGCCGAGGCAGATCACCAAGATAACGAATTCTTTTCCTGAAAGACTCAATGCTGTCGAATTCCTGCCCTCGACTTACCCTACCCCTCGATTTATCCTACGCTCGATTTTAAAGCTATAGTCAGTTCAGGTCGATTTTCCAGGTGTGCTCTTTGGTCTTGTCACCCAATCTAGGTATAAAAAGACAAAATGACGGTAGGATGTTTTTGTGTTTTTATATGAGGATTTCTTTCTGCGACCACTGTCGTCCCACATGGATGGGTTTATGTGAAAAGTTACCGATAGAATGTTAAGATGCCTAAAAGAGGTCTTTTAATCTTTTTGGTGTTGCTTAATCCTTTTTTGATCAGTACACTGCCCATCACTATTAGAGTTTACCCAAAACATTAATTAGTGTTAATGACACACGTGAGTTTAAGTGGCCCATAATGAACCACGTGGCTAAACGTAATCCTAATAAAGTGGAATTGTTAATAATCCACTTAACTCTAAAAGCGGTGAGAGGTGAAAAGGAATGCTGTTGTATAGTGTGGTCATTGGTAGTGTGGTCAATGTCATCATTATTACAAAGAAAAAGAGGAAAAAGAAAAACGGAATAGAGTTGCTGTGAAAAAAAGAAACTTATTGAAAAACAACATGATTGCCTCAAGGATGAAAAAGGCCCCTATTTTCTGTGATTTTCTAGAACCAGCCATCAAGTTAGAAAGCTGCATTTGAAGATTAATTGGCTTCCTGTCTCTCGAATAATGTATGGAAGTTATGCCGGTTGTATGCCAAAAAATAAATTTGTTTTGTTGTGTACACATTCAAACAGTGGGAGCTTCAGAAACGTAGGTTTTCTCAGGACCACGGGTGTCGGATATTTCTTGTTCATTTAGACATTGGAAAGGAAATCCTGCGTTGAAAAAACGAAGTGTCCAAAATTAGACACATTGGTTCAGTTAACTATATCCGTGAGTGTTGTCAGTGTACTTCGAAATGAAAAACGGTAACAAAAGAGAAAATTTTATGCATGTCTTTCACTTAACTATAACCGTGAGTGTTGTCAGTGTACATCTAAATGAAAAACGGCAACAGGTGCCACATAATTTAAGATCATTTTTTGAAACGTCAAAGATTTCCCACACAGTCCAATTTCAACTCAAAATCTTCATTTGCGTACCAAGTCATGTATGACAAATATTTTGTACTCTTTGCAGACGCCTTGTCTTCTACACCAGCACATTTTTTAGGGTTCTTGTTTTTTAGCTTGAAGAAAGAGCGTTGTCAAAAATAGTGTGACAAAAGAGCTTTACGAAGTAAAGATATGGCCCCATGTAATTGAAACTTAGCGAACTTACTCTGTATAGTAGCGAAGATTCTCCATACACGGTTTTCAAGTGTCCAATGCGTAACAAGTAACAAGGAAATTGTTACTTAAGGTTGTGACAATTGTATATGTCGGCAGTGGCAGTGATGATTGTCAACGACTACAATTTGTCTTGACGCGACATATTTTTTGAAACGTTTTGGTAAGTCACAAGACACATCGTCTTTTTTGAAAGGTTTCGGTACGTCACATGTCTTAACGTGACATGGTAGAAGTACAACCTTCCACCTTGTTTTGTTCATGGCAGAACAAGATGCTTTTGCGTTTGCCGCTCCTGTCCGGTAGCATAGAATTCTTGAGGCCCCTACAAAATAAAAAAACATTTTTTTTTGGCGCATTTGTTGAATTCTTCCCAGCGTGACTTGGTTCGCGCACGTGCGGCCGCCTTCAGCATTGTGCCTACCGCCACGGGTGCCGCGAAGTAGTGAAGTTTGAAAGAGTGAAGGAGAGGCAAGGTGAGCTAGGTGAGAGAGGCGCGAGTTGCAGAGGCGGCTTCACGGGTTTTTCACCTGAAATGGCATTGAAACCTTCAGACCCTTGCAAAAAAAAAATCGTACATCATGCAAACGGACAAAAAAAAAACAAGCGTGTACTTCTCCTCATGGAAAACTTTTGATAACCTTTGACAGGCACACATCTTTTTTTCTATTTGTGGAGTGGTGTTACGTTATTTTAAAACACATAGCCAATGTGTTTGAAGACAAAGGTTGAAGATGACGTGGCGGTGGGTGGAAAAACACAAGAAGACAACTTGTGGTACATTCTAAGTTTGAAGATAACGCAGATTATACTCTACATTTTTTCAATTTCTTCGATGTAACTTTAAGAGTATGGTGCCAACTTTTTGAAAAAAACGACAGAAAAAATTCTTACTTTGGCACATGGGACCATACCTTAACTTTTAGCTTTTCAGTTGAATTTTGGTGGACTCCTGTCAACTTTGTCTGAAAGTACATATCACGTGCGATTTTTGAGAATTGCGGTGGTAGTCCATTGTGACACGTATCATTATCATCCACTGCGTCGCTGCGTCACGGCTCTTCGATTTCTGTAATTGACTAGAGGAGTTGGGTGGTCATTTACAGAACCAATAGGAGCGAATGCCACGCGATGGATATCCAACGGTCACTATTACTTCCTTGATCTTTGGAGAATATTGGCAAGATTTTCTCTAATGTTTTGCAAATAAAAACAAATTAATTGGTACGGCGTAGTACGTAGAGCTCCAATTTCTCTAAACAACCTCACCTTTATTTTGATGGAACTTCACCTTTAGTGTTAAGGCTAAATGAAAATTAATAATAATAATAATAATGTGAGTGAGCATGTGCTTTCTTTGTTTTTTATTGCCCTGCTTGTAATTTTTCAGTTTTGGCCGTGCCACCCCTTTTGTACCCCCAGACTCAGATGGTTTAACATCATGCTTTCAATTTATCCTGTGAGGTTGTATTTCTTTAAGCATTGTTGCTACGAATATTTTGTGATTTGGGCCAAAGAAGTAGCGACTGAATTAGTGTCAATAATTCTAATAACTAGTGTTGTGTATTGGGTCAAAAATTATCGCGAAAAAACCGATACCGATAGCTATCGGTTATCAAAGGGTGAAGGGTCCCGATTTATCGCTCTGAGACGAACAAATTCCTTATCGGCGATAACTGAAAAAGAATATAGTACGCTATATAATAGTACTTTATAATATATTGTATTACATTTTTTACTGATATATAATATATATATATATATATATATATATATATATATATATATATATATATATATAAACTTCTCCGAGGTAGTTAACTCTTTCTATGTTGTTGTCGTTCAGAAAATAGTCGACTGCCCGGCAAGACTGAATCGTATTACAAAAAACCATAATTCGATGGCCTTTAGCCAGACTTGTTTGCAAAACCTGCAAAAATACAATATATATATATATATATATATATATATATATATATATATGTCGACTTCGGAGAGAGCAAGAGAGTTCAGTTTTTCGGGTTCTCAATTTGAGGAGACCCGGAATACGGAGAGAAAATTTGAGGAAATGTTTGACACACTTATGAGATATGTAGATTCCCATTTTCAAACTCAACCGAGTGAGAGCAAAGAAAACACTTCCTTTCTGTCTACCGATCCATTCATTGGAGGAGCTCATGAGAGTGAGAGAAAAGAGAGGATTAGGAAGGGAAAGTCGAAGATAGAAGAAGAAGAGTCCGAGTTTGACGAAGGATTGGAAAACGAAGAAAATTATAATATGTCGGGGAAATCCGTGGCCTTTAATGGCACCAATTATGCAGTTTGGAAGAAATTTATTTCAAATCAACTTATTCTTAAGAGGCTTTGGAGGATTGTCAATGGAGAGGAGAAGATGCCAACGGAGAGCAAGGCACGTGCTCAATGGAGGTTGAAGGATATCGCGGCAACGACAGGGTTGATGAAGAATTGCACTTCTTCCGTGCTTGATCATTTCCTCGCTCACGGCACGGCCCATGAGTGTTGGCAAGCACTTGAGGAGCAATATGAGAAAGGCATTGAGAACAAGGGTCAATATGTTTATACGGACTTTATGAATTTTAAAATCAAATCAAATGAATTGATGGATGATGCCGTGAAGCGCTTCAATATTATACTCGAGCAATTAATCAACAATGGCCGAGTTATCTTGGATGTGGATAAGTTAAGCGTTTTTCTTAATGCTTTACCGGAGAGGCTTTCGCATCTTAAAGCTATTTTACGAGCGAAGGCAGATAACACCTTCGGATTCACCGTCAATTTTATCAAAATGTCGGAGGGAACTCCATCGGCTTCTTCAAGTGGAGGAGGAGGAGTTCTCAACTGTACTACTCCCGAAACCCCGGATCTTAACTATGCCGGTGATAGAGGAGGTGGTAGAGGAGGTGGCCCGAGAGGTGGTGGTGGCGGCCGAGGCAACAAGAGGGATCAAGGTCGTCCACTGAAGGTCCCTTCGGATCTTTAAAATGTGACATGCTACTGATGTAACCGGCTTGGACATTTGTCTTCATCTTGTCCGGATAAGGATAAGCAATGTCATTTTTGCGGTAAGTGGGGGCATACGATCCCTCAAAGTTATGCAAAGAGTGGAGATTCCGGAAGTGGAAGAGGAGGTAGAGGAGGTGATAGAGGCGCCCGAGGTGGCGGCCGAGGAGGAGGCCATGGTGGTGGTCGTGGTTATGGTAATGCAAATTACTTTGACTATGGTAATGAAACCGGTGATGAGTTTCCGGTTCTTAATCTTACCCTTGATTCGGTAAGTAGTGGAGGAGATTTGGAGAAAGAGTGGATCATTGATACGGAGGCATCTCACCATGTTTGCACGGATGCCACCTTGTTTGAAGACATGAGGCAACTTACGGTTCCAAAGTTTATTACGGTTGCAAGCGGCCATGTCATTTCGGTTGGTACGGTTGGCACGGTTTGGCTTGATCTCCTTTCATGGGATAATGATGGGAAAGAGAGATCGACGGAGTATCGTCTACAAAATTCTCTTTATATTCCGGACGGTTCGGTTAATTTGTTAAGCATTCCACAAATCCAAAAGAGTGGTGGAAGCTTACTTGCGAGAGGTGATCAATCTATTGAGATTTGTAATGAGAAGGGGAAAGTTATTGGAGAAGGAGTTGTAACGGATGCGAATCATAGTCGGCTCTTATGGAGGAGGCCGAAATCTAAAGTTCCCACCAAGGGAATTTCACATCAAATTTTGGAGTTGAAAGGTGATCTTACCTTATGGCATCATCGGATGTGTCACACATCCGAGGTAAGTTTGAAAAAGATGATTCGTCATTCTTCGGTGAGGGGTTTGGACCTTGCATCCGGTGAGAAGGTGAACGGATGCGGAGGATGTAGCAAAGGACGTCAAATTCGGAAATCCCATCCGAATAAAGACATCAAGCATCGAGCTCAAAGTCCTTTGGAGGTTGTCCACATCGATCTTTGTGGACATATTAAACCCGAGACAATTGGAGGTAATAAGTATACTTTGGTTATTGTTGATGACTTCTCTCGGAAGTCATGGGTGTATTTATTGAAAAAGAAATCGGATGCATTTGAAAAATTTAAAGAATGGCATGTGATGGCCGAGAGGCAAATTGATAAGAAGCTTAAGTCCATTCGTTCAGACAATGGAGGGGAGTTTGTTGTTTTTGAGGGGTATTGTAAGGAGTGGGGGATAAGGCATCAATTCACGGTGCCTTATTCTCTGGAGTCAAATGGAGTGGCCGAGAGGAAGAATCGTACCTTACAAGAAATGGTCCGTGCGATGGTTCATAGCTCCGGACGAGAGATGTTTTTGTGGGGAGATGCGATTCTTACGGCGAATTATATTTGTAACCGAAGACTCACTTCGGTTTCCGGAAGTAAAACACCGGAGGAGTTATGGAGTGGGAGAAAGCCCACGGTTAATCATTTGAGAATTTGGGGATGTCATGCTACGGTTTATGTGGAATCAATCAAGAGGAAGGGGAAATTTGCTCCAAGGTGTTGGCCGGGACTTTTTCTTGGTTATAGCGCGAAGGGGAATTTGTACCGAGTGTATGATCCGGCTCGTCACACCGTGGAGGAATCTCGGAATGTGGATTTTCATGAGGGTCTCAAATCCGCCATGAATTCCGTGGGGAAATTTAAAGAAAATTTGGATTTTTATGAGGAGAGTGAAATTGAGAATTTTTGCGTTCATTGGGGATTCGGAATCCGATGAGGAACCGAATGTAAGAAGTCAGAAAAAGAAATTGGGGAAATCGGTTGAAGTTGAATTTGAAAGAAAGAGTAACGGATCTTTGGATTCCCGAGTGCCTTCGAACATTCGGAAATCTCAAAGTTGTAAATCGAGTTCTAAATCGAGTGAGAAAGAAATTGAAATTGAATCCGAGGAAGAGCAAGAGGAAAAGGAGGAGGAGCAAGTTATTAGGAGGAGCTCTCGGATTACAAAGGGGAAGAAACCGGAGAAACTCACTTACGATCGAAAAGGGGAAAATACATCAAATTCGCATTATTTTCTTTCCGATGCTAAGGAGACGGAGTTTCTTTTGTAGCAATCACTTTCGGAAAATATGACCGGCGACCCTCAATCTTATGTCTAGGCTAGAAGGTCGGTTGATTGGGAGAGTAAGTGGAAACCGGCGCGGGAGAAAGAATTTAAGTCGGTGGTTGATAATCGAACTTTTGAGGAAGTGAAATTACCGGAGGGGAAAAAGGCGATTGATGCAAAGTGGGTCTTTAAAACCAAAACTGGAGCGTCGGTTGAGATAATTAAGTACTAGGCGAGACTTGTTTGTAAGGGGTTCCAACAACGTGAGGGAATCGATTTTAAGGAGACTTATGCTCCCGTGGTGAAGTTCGACTCACAACAGATTATTATTGCAATTGCAGCGATGGGGAAGAAGCACGTCCATCAAATGGACGTTGAGACCGCGTTTTTAAATGGTGAGTTGGAGGAAAAGGTATATATGAAGGTACCGAAAGGTGTCTCTCCTTTGCAGGAAGGAAATGTATGGCGTTTGCGAAAGTCATTATATGGTTTGAAACAAGCACCACGCACTTGGTATTTGAGACTTCATCAAATACTATTGAAGTTTGGATTTGTACCGACTACGTCCGATTTTGGAGTTTATGTGAAAGGTGAAGGAGTTGATCAAATCATCTTTTCTGTTTATGTGGATGATTTCATGATGGCATGTGACAAGTTGGATCGCATTAATGAGTTGAAACATTACCTTGGATTACATTTCAAAGTTACGGATCTTGGAGAGGTACGATATATTTTGGGGATTGAAGTGATACGTGACAAGGAGGGGAACATTAAATTGAGTCAAGATCAATATTGTAAGGAGATTTTGGATAGATTTGGTATGTCTGACGCGAAACCACTTTCTACTCCGTTGGATGCAAACCTACACATTGGTAAGTTTGAAGAGGAGGATTCTATCGACGTACCATATCGAGAGGCGGTTGGTTCACTTATGTACCTTAGCGTTGGTACTCGTCCAAATATTTCGGCCGCGGTTTTCATCGTCAGCCGTTATTGTCACGAGCCAAAAAAGGCACACTAGGAGGCCGTACGACGTATCTTTCGATACTTGGTTGGTACGATTGATCTTGGACTTTTGTTTACTTCTGACAAAAATTCTTTGAAGTGTGCTGGGTATTGTGACACGGATTGGGGCGGTGATTTTGATTCGAGTAAGTCCACGTCAGGATATGCATTTATTTTCGGAGGAGCTGCGATCTCGTGGAGTTCTAGGCTACAACCTACGGTTGCGTTGAGTTCCACACAATCTAAGTATATGGATGCGTGTCATGCAGCTAAGGCTTCGAATTGGATTAAAGAGATGTTACATGAGTTAAGCATTCCTATTGGTTGTATGACGATTTATTCTGACAGCACGAGTTCGATGGCTTTGGCTAAAAATCCAGTGTTTCACAAGAGGACCAAACACATCAAGATCCAATGGCATTTTGTAAGAGATTTGGTGACGGCGAACGAGATTGTATTTTCGTACGTACCGACAAAAGAAAAGGCAGCAGATTTGCTGACGAAAGCAGCTACGCATGATGTATTTGAGAGGGGGCGACCAAACCTTGGATTAATTTGAACAGTTTGGCGATTTCGACAGTAAGAGGGGGATTGTTGGATTATTGTCGTTTCACGGTTATTCCGCGAAGCGTCATACCAACTTGTATTTGTTTGACGCGAACTGTCGCGTCATCATACAAAAGTACGACGTCGTTTCGCGGCAATACTTTTGTTGTCCGCAAACGAAACAAACTTTTTCGTTTCGCGTCACTTGTTTGTTTCGTGCGCAAGTGTTTCAATTTGCGTGCAGGTGTGTTCGTGAAGCGACACATGTTTAAGTCAACGTTTGGAGTTTGTCATTTCGAAAGAAGAAGCGTGTGCGCCTTCCTTCGTGGAACTTTCATTGATGAGTGCACAGTCAGCTAGGGACAGACTTCGTCGCTATATATATAAAAGTAAAAAATATAATACAATATATTATAAAATACTATTGTATAGCGTATAATATTCATTTTCATATATATATATATATATATATATATATTCTTTTTCATGTATATATATATATACACATATATATACATATATACACATATATATACGCATATATACATGTATATATATACATATATATACATATATATACATACATATATATACATATATATACATACATATATATACATATATCTACATATATATACATATATATATATGCATATATACATGCATATATATACATGTATATATATACAGATTTATATACATGTATATATATACATATATATATACATATATCTGTTGTTCTTTGGTCTAAAATAGACCGCAGAAGCAACCCAAACTATCATGCAATAAGT